>VWZQ01008813.1:127636-197284 GCA_013397015.1 Myiagra hebetior | reverse complement strand
GGAAGGGAAGGGAAGGGAAGGGAAGGGAAGGGAAGGGAAGGGAAACCAAAGGAGGAACCAAACATAGAAGACGAAATCCATTTTACATATAAAGCTGTTGCCAAGTCCATGTTATTTTGCTCTTAGATTCAGTTTTCTAGTTCTGTCTTGCATTCACAATGCCTATTCACAAAGCCTAGCTAAAATTTTCCTAGCTATGGAGATAGTTTTCATGTATGCATTCTTTTTGTACATGGCAAATTTCTACATCCTTTGCCATATCTTGAGAGCATTCCATACAGGGATGGGGACATAAAACCACATTGTAATCCTGAGACTGCTTAAGTAATGGGCTTATCCAGAGTGTAGGCTGAGAATGGCGTTCTATGTATTGCCATCTGACACTTTTCAGGTGTCAGGGGATCCATTTCCTTCTCTTTCTCTGGAATAATGACAAGAAAGATCCAGCCAAAGAAAAAGCATGATAAGGTGTCCTTGAGGGCTTCTTCTAATGGTTGGTACAATGGTTTATATTACTCAAGCAGGGCAAAGTTATTCAGATGACAGCATTATCCGTACCTTACAAATGTGTAAGGACAGCAGGGAATATTTTCAATTCTCGCTCTAGCCCTAGCACAGGTGAAGTATATAAGCTTAAGATACATATCTCAGCTCTTCACCATTGGAAAAACGCTTATGTTGTTATGATTCCCAGCAACTTCAGGCTGAAGAAAGATGAGATAATTCAGATGTCTAAATTGCTATGAAGGGCACTGTGGTCGACAATCACCAAGATGTGAATGCAAGTATTGCCCTCTTCCTCTGAGTCCTACTCACATATCTTTGTGAATATCTTCATAATTCTGGATAGCTCCAATGCTACTGGAAGTTTTATTGCTCATAATAAACAGTACCTAATAATACAGCTCATCCTACTGAATTTAATAATGTTTTTGTTAATGGTGCAAAATCATAACGAGATTTTACCCCATACTGTCCCTAAAATCAAAATATAAAGCTACTGTTTTGAAAGAACTTTGGTGAGGTGAAAATTTTGACAGGTTGCAGAACTCAAATGGCTGTATTTAGTTCTATGAAGCCAAGCTGACTCTTCATTACCTGTTTTGTTCTTTGTAGAAAAGGACCTGGCATCCCAGTGGACAAGTTAAACATGAATCTGCAGGGTAGCTTTGCAGGGGAGAAACTCAGCCTGAGCATCACAAGATGAACCAGTTAGAGTAATGCCATCAGGTTCAGGGTGGTGACTTCTCCCCTCCATTCAGCACTCAGGAGAGTAGTTTTGGTTTCCCCAATACAAGAAGGATATTGATATACTGCAGCAAATCCAGCCAAGGATCACCAGAATGCTCAGGGGCTGGAGAACATGATGTGTGAGGAGAAGCTGAGAGGTGGGTCTAAGACAGGATGAGATATAATTATGAGATATTCAGCTACTCAGTGGTAGAGCAAAGTGGGGAAAGATTTGCAGATGCAGAGTCCTCCTGAAGTTGCACAGTGATAGGACAAGAGGCAATGGACACACACGATGCCATATAGGAAATCTCAATTAGATCTGGAGATGTTTTTACCATGAGGGTGGTCTAACACCATGACAGGCTGCTGAAGAAACTGGGGAACCTCCATCCTTGAAGATGCTCCCATCTCAGCTGATCAGAGCTCTGAGAAGACTGATCTGTGCAAGCCCTTCTCTGAGCAGGTGGATGGACCAGGTGTTCTCCACATGACCACTTCAATCTAAAATATTCTAAAATTATATATGATTATATGAAAATTTTCAGGTTTGAAAGTTATCTAGTGCTATTTCTGTGACATGTTATCTATCACACAAGTCATTTATTTAGAGAATTTTATCAAATTGGTCAAGCATGACTTCCCCTTACTGAATTCATGCTGACAATCCTTGATGATTTTCTTGCATTCATATGCCTGTAAATGGCTTCCAGGATTAGCTGCTTCATGAAACGTTGCATGTATCAATTACATTCCTAAGTTAGTTAAATGAATACATAAATTAGTCACATACAGTCATAATGTATTGTATAAATACAATATAAATTGTATTTTGTTGAACTCCTTTGAGAGATAAGATCATTGAAAATTTATAATTTTATTCTAAAATTTAAGGTTGCAGATGTACTAGATAAATCCTTATCCTATAATATATTGAGGCACAAATTTACGTGACACATCTCTAAGAAAAATATCAGTTAATAAATCATCTGGTGTACAATATGCAATTCAATCACAGGTTGGCATAGAAACTAGGTTCAGCATTCTCCCTAGCAGAGAGAAAGCAGTACAAAATCTTTAATACTTTCAAGCTGTTACTCTTAACTGCCTTATACTCTCAAAACTGAGGTTTACTGTCTAGAGACACTTATAGGAAACTAAGCCAAATAAATATAAATCAAGATGACTGTAATTGTTACCATGAATCCTTACTGGCCTCTTTCCAAAATAACTATAAAAAGTTGCAATTGAGGGTTTGGCTTTACTGTATATTTTGTCTTCATTATTACTTCAATCCAAATACCAAAATCCCCTGTTTAGCTTCAGAAATCCTTCAGAGTTGAGCTAATTTGATCAATGGTGGTGAAGTGAATGTTGCTGCTGCTCAGGATGATATTACTTAGGGGAGTACAGAAAAACTTCTCATTCTTTATATGTTATGTGATTTTTTGCAGTGATTTGACTCACCCTGCTTTTATCGAGTTTCAGTAACTTAAATGTGACAATACGATCCAACCTCTGTAGTGCAGATAGATTGAGTCTAAAAAAATGGATGTGCTGTTCCATTGAGGGAGGTAGCATTACATACGTAAATATCACCATTGGAGATGGTGTTTGGAGACCAAACCCCACATTTATTACAATCCTGTAGCCAGCACAAGATAGATAAATAAATCAAGTTAGATAAATTCAGTCTTCAGTTTGTAGCAAAATTCTTCCAGTTGTCAGTAATGAGAAGTCTAGAACAATAAAAAAGTAGAATGGTAGACAATATTTAATGAAATTAATAGATTTATCTTATTAGTCCTAGCTAGGTATTATTTTTCAAGTATATATTTTTATTATGTCCAGACTGAATAAGTCTAAATTACTATGATTGCAGCTTCAGGGATCAAGCTCTGTTATACATATGTAAAAATTCTTCTAAAAATGAAAGTGGAATAGAATAGATTACTTTTAAAAATTTCAAAAATCAGCAATGTTTTGTATTAGTAGGTTTACAATTTCTTACCTCAAATGTAAGAGAATTCTTATTAGAATAATTATGATTTTTGGGTCAGATGATAATAATGTGATTTTCTTGTAACTAAACTAAATTAGTATACACCTCTCTATGTAGATGAATATATATATTATATATTATTTGTATGGACTTATAGAAATATTTTTCAATATTTAAAATAGGAGTTAATAGTGACCAGAGTGCATATTAGAAAAAGGGAGAGATGGAGAGTGATAAGTGCTAGAAGCTTAATTTCTGCTTTAATATGAAAATGTTTCTAACCCTGTGCATGTCTATTCCTTGGTCTGAAAGAACTGAAACTGGAGAGAAGAAATGTTGTAAAAGGAAATGTTATCATATTGAGACACGAGGGTGTAACAATAACACAGTAAATAGTACTGCTTTTCCATTCCACTATAAATAATCTTTTTAAGGAGAATTACTTTATATTATTTTTAAGTGGAAAATAATTATTTATGTTTCTGTGAACATATTTAGGAAAGCAGTTTGATTATGTATTTTAAGTTATTCAATTTTGTGAAATGGAGAAAAAAAATAAACTGTTTAAACTGATTTTTTCTTCCCTTTCCAGTTGAGTCCATATTTTCACCTTTTGATGGACACAGCCTTGATTGTTGGAGTTGGTTCAATGTTATAGATACTGTGCAGTACCTAACTCCAGAATTCAAGGTTCTGCCAAACGAAGGATTAAATGGTATCTACACATAAAATCTTTGCTCTTTCACTGCTTTTATTAACAAAAGTGATTTTATACATAATGCAATGTAAAAGTCTTTGAATTATTAAAGGCCCAAAAAATCAAATAGTGTATACTTTATCTGTAGAGTAAAGGAGAAGGAAGCTAAGAGGAAATAATTGCATCTTCAGAAAGCTCAACTGTGATATCTCCAGGGAAATGGCTGAAGGCATGTCTTTTCCCACCTTATGTAGTAGTTTAATGCTCTTAATAAGACATTATAATGAAAGAAACATTATTATGGGAGAAAGTTATGAAAATTTGATATATTCTCTTGAGGATGTTTCTTATATTGTTATTTTTTGGACTGTGACAGACAAAACACTGATAGTTTATAAATCTTATTACTTTAGGATGTACAAGGTTTGCCTCAAGCCACAACAGTGATTCTCAGAATGATAGGAAACATTTAATCAGACAAAAGATGGTCTATCTATGCTGAAACAAAATATGTAGTTATGTTTAGAATGATTAGAGTACTAGAGTTCACACATCTTCCTTGAACCATGAGGCAACACAGAAAGCAGAATTTCCTTTTATTACCTTCAGAGGTGATTATCTATAGTCTTAGGGTAAAAATATATTATTAAGTCACAGTCCTTTCACGTTTCATGCTGTTTCAGGAGGGTGTCTTTATTCCATAAGGGTAATTTCTTCATTAGATGTATTTACATTAAGTAAATTCTGCACAAATAATGTAGGAATACAAGCACAACACAGGGTATTTTGGTATTTTGTACACATTTGAAATCCCTGAAGCCTAGCTTAATCATGGTTGCAATGACTCAAAGTCTCTCAAAGGCTTTTGTGAACTGTCTAGTTATGGTGGTCAGAGAGAAGATAAAAGCAGGACAGTTGGGAAAAGAGGTAGGAAGAAACATCCCCATTGTCAGAGAAACTTACTATAGAAGTAAAGGGTAGTATTGGCAACAACTATTATGATCTCTCACTTGAAGTTCTACCTATCTTATTCCACTTTCCATTTGTATAGATTTTTGGCTTATTCACGTTACTTCAACTGTGATGTAATGTTACTTGTCTAAACAACTTGTTTGCACTCAGAGATGAGCCTAATTCTTTAGTAGAGATCACCTTGTTACACTAGTTTTCCTTACAGCATCCTTTTCAATTTGTTGTAATTTAACCCCAGCCAGCAACTAAGCCCCACCCAGTTGCTCAATCATTCCCCCTCAATGAGATGGAGGAGAGAATTGGAAGGGTAAAAGTGAGAAAACTCATGAGTTGAGACAAAGATAGTTGATTATGCAAGGCAAAATCCACACATGGAAGCCAAGCAAAACAAGGAATTCATTCACCACTTCCTGTGGGCAGGCAGGTGTCCAGCCATTTCCAAAAAGTCATGTTCCATCACACATAACAGAGTTCAGGAAGACAAACACCACCACTCCTGCTTCCTCCAGCATTATATGCTGAGCATAATGTGATACGGTCTGGGCTGTTCCTTTGGTCTTTTGGGATCAGCTGTCCTGGATGTGTCTCCTCTGAACTCATGCACCCCCAGTCCCTGCACAGGTGGGTGGGGTGAGATGCAGAAGAGACCTTGGGTCTATGTGAACACTACTCAGCAATAATGAAAACATCCCTGTGTTTTCAACACTATTTCCAGCACAGATACAAAACACAGCTCCATAACAGCTACCATGAAGAAAATTATCATAGCCAAAACCATCACAAAATTCTAGATGAATAACAAGGTGCTCTGAACACCAGATTTTGTTGCATTCAGACAGGCTATAAATTACAATATCAGTACACATGTAAACCTCAAATTTTCATGAAAATATATCTCATTGTTTTCTCCTAAGTGGACTGAAAGGAAACCAAATCAGAGCCAACCTTTACTAACTTGCCTTCGTTTACTGACTTTATGGTTGTGACAAATAAGCTCATGATATTTTTCTCACTGATGGCAATAAAAAGTAATATATCAAAGTCAGTGGAACTTGAGAAGAATAAAGAAAGGTAGAGTTCATTGCAAAGTCCTTGAAGCAAGTGGAAATATTTATGTTATCCTCAGAAGGAAATGGCACTTGTATGACAATACAGGAAATTCCTTGTTTAAATGTCTTGGCTTCTCATCCTCTAGAATCAATTCAGAAAGATAGTTTTGCCACTACATGAAGAATATGATCAATAACTCTTTATGCTGAGTAAGTGAGCGGGATGATGAAACATTCTTAAATGGTTCAGAGACTACTTGTGCTAGGCATGCAGCTGAGATCCCACTTGACACTGGAATGAAAGTCTTTAAGTCTCACAGGAGTTTTCCATCAAATGCAATAGGTTTTATCTCAGGCCTTGGAAAAGAGGCAGAGGACTTTTTTTTTTTCATTTTGTTCGTGTGTGTGTGTGCATATATTTCACATCAAGATCCTTCATTCTATTAGAAAGTAACAACATTTAAAAAAAAAAAAAGCATTGGGGAAGGGATAAAAAGAGAACACTGAAGTATAAAATATATTCATTAGCAAAGACTGAACATCTAGAATCCAGGAAATATATGTGGGAATTACACAATAAGCCGCTGTACATAACCTATGCCATCCACCTTTTTTTTGCCTTTTCTGATTTCAGTTTTCTGTAAGTTGTTATCTAATATTTTATATCCAAGAGAAACAAATATATGTGGACATTTTATCTTTTCTGTGCTTCTCAGAACTTAAGGTATTTATGAAAGCCTTCATCTGTGATGAATTCCAAAATCTATCTAGGTCAACCACAACATAATGGTCCTAAAATAGAAAAATTAAAAAATTATCTAATACCTCACATATTTGGCAGAGGGGTACCCATACACCTCCTAGTTCTAATGCTACAATCAGCTTTTGAAATACTAATATTAAATCTATAAGAATAGATCCTTTCAGATTAAAAAGAAGAAAGAGCTGAAGTGGTACTTCACTTTTTCTTAAAAAAGATCTTAATGCTAAAGATTCTCAGCAGATTATGAGTAGCTACCGTGCTAAGCTCTTTGCTTCTTCAAAAATGCTTTCTTTCCAGGGGTCTCCTTTACATTTCAATAAGCTCATTTTAAATAATATACTTGATTACATTTTTTATATCTAAAATATGGTCTAGAGTTTATATTGTATATTCTTTAACTCAAATTCAATTTGTTCTATAAACAGAATTTGTTTATGTAACTGATTAACTGGCATCAAATTAGGTCAAACACTGTTGACACAGTTTGGAGCTGTAATTGGTTTCTCTAATTGGTAACTATAAACCAGAATGTAATCAGCTCAGAGTAAGTACACTCTGTGCCATTAACCAGTAAAGTTTGGGATCTCTCGGGAAAGCTTTGCAAACTGTACGCTTCAAACAGGATTAAAAGTCTATCAGCTTCTGTTTTGCTGTTTTGAAATTTATTTTGTAGAGCCAGCCACAGAGAAGTATATTAACATATTTTTGTTAAACAGCAAGCAATAATGATAACACCTCTACCTTGATTTGGAAGCCTCCACCTTAGGGAACAGATTTGAACATTATAGCCTTTTCTTTACTGTAACTGAAAAATCAGATTTCAGATATAGTATTCCTGACTGAAATGTGATCAAATTATGTGTCTCCTTTAAACAGTTCTATCTCTAGTTAATAAAGTTATGCAGAAGAACAGAAAAATCAGGGAATTTTAAGCCTAAAAAGCTTTATGTAAAATCATTAAAAAAAAAAAAAATCTGCCATCTTGTTTGGGATGATAAAGTATATCTTCTGCTCTCAGGACAAAACCCACAGAAAAAAATTGTGACCACTTCCAGTGACTGGAGTCAGACTGATCTTAATTTGCAAAACCCCATTGTCTAAAAGTGACATTGTCCATATGACTACTAATTGAGGCTATACAATTTCTTTGCACAAATCATAAATTCTATGGATATGCAAATAAGACTAGAAGGAAGCTCAAGGGATCATCTACTCTGTCTCAAAGGTAGATTCTCTAAAAGCATTGGTGCGTTTTGCCTACATTTTTCTAATACTCTCAAAACAAAAGATTACACAATGTTCTTTAAAATATCTGGGCTTTATTATGCGTTTCTTTCCATTCCCTTCCTTTCCCTTGATTTATGAACTTAATCATTTCATGACATTACATTTTCTTTCACCTTCTCAGTGAGTCCTTTCCAACTTCAGGGTCAATCTAGAGCACATTTGTGATTTGATTGTTGTGCCTTTGTGTCAATTATTAAGAGTGTCTTTCAAACAGGAGTGGGGTGAGAATTTACCATTATAAACTCAGCCCAAATATAGCAAACAAGCTCTGAGATACCTCATAGAATTATAGAATCACAGATCTTAAAGATCATCTGGTTCAAACCCCCATGCCTTTGGCAGGGACCCCTTCCACTAGACTAGCTTGGTCAAAGACCCATCCAACCTGGCCTTGAATATTTCCAGGGTTGGGGAGTCCACAACTTCTCTGGTAAACTTCTTCTTCTTTTCCTCTGCCTCATGACCGTCACAGAAAAGGATTTCTGCCCAATATCTGCTTTACACCTGCCCTCTTTCAGTTTAAAGCCATTACCCCTTTTCCTATCACTATCTGGCCTTGTAAAAACTCCCTCTCCAGCTTTCTTGTAGTCCCCCTCCGAGTACTGAAAGGCATAATATTAATGTACAGTTACAGAAGTAATTTCCATGTTGATGTATTTTTGGTGGTCAGTTGTGTCAGATCCTTCTTGAAGTTCAGGATTTAAGTAACAAATGAATGAGAGACTATACATTTTAGAGTAGTACAGCAACATCTTACTACAAGCCTGGGTCAACCTAGTTTAGAGAGTAGTTGTTATGCAAAGAGAAACACTAACTTAAAGTAGTGTCTGACAAGGTGTCTGGGGTTGAAGTTATACTTGGGTAGTTTTTTTCCCTCTTATTAGTCTGTTCTTTTGAGACAGTAGATGTGTAGATATCTGTATATAGTTTAATCAAACTCAAGAATATGTGTATATCCAGTGGTACTGTGTAAGCATTTTTTTGTAATTAGACCACAGTGAAACATCTTGTTCTGGGCTACTCATTAAATCATGGCTATCAGCTGAATTAAAATTTCTTGGGGTTTGGGGTTTTTTTGGTAAAATCATTCTAAAATTGATAGAAGGAAAATATTGCTAATAATCAGTATTTTTCAAGTGATGATAACTATCTATGTGTGAATATGAAGTAACTTTAGTATTGTATGCTCAAGGTTAAACATTTTTGAAAGTCTCCAGTTTTCAGAAAAGAGTGAAGTCTTCCTTATCAAATCAGGCCTTTTATGAGCAGAATAAGAGCCTGTACTTTTCTTTTTGAAAAGAGTAGTTCTTGTAAACCAGCACATAAGTATGTTCATGAATATTTTAAGTTTAAAGTATTTCTAATTCTTTGATTCAGGATGTAAATTTATATAGATTTTCCAGTCTATGTGGCACAGAAATAAAATGCAATTAAGACAAAAAAAAGAAGGTCATAAGGGACTCTGAGAGATCATCCAATCCACTGAAAAAGTCCAGCAGAAAATTGAAATATGTTGAAAACTTGTCTGTAGAGCTTTTCACATTATGTACAGCCTTCTATTAATTATTTCATTTCTCTATCAGAAATGCATCAAGTCCTATGAAATATAAGGATGAGGTTTTTTTTCTTTTTTTTCAACATCTTAAAAACATCTTCAACATCTTGACCTGAACTATGACACACTGTCTCTCTTTAAATTAAAAAAAAATTGAATATTGAAGCATCATGCCATATCTAACAAATCAAATATGCCTTCAGTGTTAAGCCTCAGTAGATTTATTTGTTCATTTGAGTTTGCCTGCCGTCCTTTAGGTTACAGAGTGCTTAAATCCTAGAATGTACCGTATCTTGGAGTGGATAAACCAAACATTCAAATTCTCTTTATCTTCTTTACATAATACTAATTTGTTTGCTCTCAGCTCTAAATCAAGGAAGAACAGTGAAATATTAATAATGCCCATATTATTCACCATGTAAAATGTATGCACCTAACACGCATTTGAAGTGTTAAATACAACAGATACATTGCCTTAGTGCCATTTTCTTCTACTGATGCGTCTGCTTCAGTTCATGTGTATGCATTTATCTCTAGATAGGAGCTTTCTGATAATCAGTGGTCTGACAGGGTGTTGCACTCACAGTGAAGACAAAATGAAAGGGTCACAGCCTCACTAGGTAGTGTCTACAGTGACTTTTTTATTATTTTTTTTAAGGTATCATTGTCAATACCTTTATAAGGCCATTAATAATTTCATTTTAAGGATTGTCTCAAAGGGAAACCCCAGATGACATTTTTCTTGACAATAATAATTATGCACTTATGGGCATAACCAGATCTTCAACACCAATTAAGCAAAAAATGCGTATGAGCTATGAGTTAAGAACCTCATGAGGTCTCATTGAAAAACAAGCAATAAAAAACCGAAACCCAAACAAAAACAAGACAAGAGACTAATTTTTAAATGAGCAGTAAAATGCCTTAGTACAATGGAACTCCTTTTAATCGTAGCTGTAACACTGCTTAACAATTTGGTCTGACTATTAGGTTGCTTATTACCTGTCTCATATTGCACATCTTCATGCATGTCCTTTCTGTTATTTTATCTTTTTCAATTAACAGCGTAGAAATAGCCCTGCTTGAAATCAAGACTCACATAACTCAAAATTCTATTAGAATTTTGAATTCAAATTGTGTCTACTGGAGACATGATACTTGGACGATGATAAAAGAATTCCACGCCAAGAAAGCAGTAGAGAAACATGACCATACCATAAGTCTGAAAACTGTAAGAGTGTCACCTTTGCCACATCAGCAAGTGAACAGGATTTTAGGAGTGAGGTAATGGTAAAAGGAATAGGAACCTAGGTGACATTTTACTAGATTGCTGATGAAAGGGAAGACATTTCTTTCAAGGTTGTAAATCTTGTGTCGCCGCCGGGTCTTTAGCTTTCATATGTAGGGAGCCCTCCCTAAGAAAAGAGGACAGCTGGACAGTAGTTCATCTGACAAAGTGAGGAGATATCATCTCTGAAAGTAAGTTTCCTAGTTCAAACAGCAGAGCTTTTAATGATACTTGATAAAGGAAAGTGGATAAAGAGAAAAGAAGGCATGGAAACACAGTAAAGTAGTGACCCTCATACTCCTTATGTGAAAACAGAATGACCAGGGATCCATTTCAAGTATTGTAGTATGGAAAGCATGAGTATGGAAAATAATAGGGATTAAAAATTGATTAATTGTGCAGAGTTATGATATCAGTGGGGTTAGAGAGTTTTCATGAGACAGTACAAATGGCTGGAGTGCTGCACTGGATGGACACTGGCTCCATTAAAAGAGCATGCAAGCTAGCAGCAAGAATTGTGACATTTCATAAAGATTCGTTGAAGAGCAATGGTAAAGTTAGGGAGGAAGACTAATCTTGCAGATGTGGAGTCTTCCTGAAGATGCACAGTCATAGGATAAGAAGAAATAGACACACGAGTTGCCATATGCAAATCTGGAGGTGTTTTACTTTGAGGGTGGTCAAGCAGCATGAGAGGCTGCTGTAGATGTGGAACCTCAACCCCTGAAGATGCTCACAACTCAGCTGGTCAGAGCTGCAAGCAGCCTGAGCTATACTGTCCCTTCTCTGAGCAGATGGAAGGACTAAATGACATCTAAAGTGCCATTGCAACCTGTGTTATTCTATGGTTCTACAATTATTTTGCAATAATTAAGAATTTATATATATATATATATGATTTTTGATAAATAATTGTGCTGTTTGCCAAGGTGTCCTAGGTTACAATATAGATGTATTCTATTGCCACCAGCTGTGGGCCATTAGCTGTTATCTCCTGCTATGACCCACCCCTGATAACAGACAATGGGCCAGCAAGAAACCACTGCATGACTCATGGATTTATCTCATCCTATTGTGAGATGCTTCGCCCAGGAGGGAGGAGCCAAGCATTCCCACTTGGATATAACCTGGCCTTGGAACTGCCTAAGGGAGCCCTGTCTCCTGGGTTCCCAGAGGACAAGAGCTGTTACTGGACCTTCAGTTGGAGACCAGACCTTTCATAGGATCATTGCTTCACCTGGACTACTTAATTTGGACTGGTACCACAGGGTGTCAGGTTATATCTGATTTTGTCAGTGTCTTTTTTTTTTCCTTTCCCTTGTATTATTTCACTTATTTTTAAATTTTTTCCTATTAAATTTTAACCCTGACTTGTGATCTCCCACTGGTTTGTTTTCAAACCAATACACAAGTAAATAGTTCAGTGGGGTTCTGAGGTTACCATTTTTCTACTTTATGCAACTACAGATTGATCAGTAGTGGTTCCAATGATGTTTTTTAACAATAGAGGAAAATGCATATACAATACAATAACTTATTTCTTACCACCTGCTTTTACTTTTTCCCATCTTATTATTTCCAAACTCTCACTTTGGATATAAACAAAAAACATATATATATCTTTATTTAAATGAAAACCTCATTTGTGCATCGCTACAGGCTCAGAGATTTGACATTGAACTGAAAGGAAAATAACTCTGGTAGAAAGTAAATGTAGAAATTTCAAATTAAATACAATGACTGAAAATGTAAATAAGAAACAAACCCTACCAGTTCCAGCCCACAATAGAATAAAAGAAAGAGTAAAGAAGATTCTTTAGTTCTACTTAATCTAATCCAAATCCTTACCATCTTCTAAGAATTATTTCGGTCTTTCCTTTTGAATAGATATTAGCGAATAATAGTTCCTGAAATATTTTCTGTAATTTGTGTATCCTTTTTGATGCAAGCTTCTATTCTTAATTTTATAAATCAAATAGTTCAACTGCTTTCGTTCTCCTCTTCTGAGAGAGTCTTATCAGATCAATAATCATGTTCCATGTCTCTCCTCAGTTATTCTGTACTTCACTTCTGCCTAAGTAGAATGAGATATTCTCAGTATAAGGTTACACTCCAGCTGTAATTACGTATTACATGCAATATGTAATTCACTGCAGCTTACCGTCTTTATAAATTTTGAATAACTTCTTCCTGTTTAGCAACTATACTAATCTCCACAAGTTTTCTTTCAAGTTATTTCATATTAATTAAGAAAAGCATAACTACTTTATGATTATTTTTCTGCTCTGTTTATGCATAGCAGAATTTACTTATTTCTATTTATTATCTAAGTTTTGATGGAAAGTCTCACAAATATTTTAAGTTATTTTACTGAAAATGAGTTTAAGTAGGTCAGTAGTGCACTGAAGTATAAATAAATTATAATTATTAGCTACATATAAAGGTGTTAGTACACAAGCCACTTTAAAGCAAGGTTTTAGAGAGTAGAAATTAAAGAGTTCTGGAACGTAGCTCTGTAAATACAAAATACAAGTTTTAGTTTCCATATATCTGTCACTTCTTCAATAATTCTAGCTGAAATATCTGAATTCTAGACAATACCAAGATTTGGAATTCATACTGGGTCACTTTCATGAGAATCTACTCCTGTTTTTTCCAGGTTTTAGGTTATGGGCTAAATGTTATCCTTTCACAGTTTGGCCACAAAAATAGATCTAAAAAATACTGCATTTGAGTTTCAGGTTCTTCCAGAGAAATTATAATCTGCTGTATTTGCTTGCTGTTTGTATTTGTAACTGTAGATGTCATTGGTGACTTTAGCACTCCTCTTTCTGTGATAGATATTTCTCAGTGCAGGCAATTAATATTAAAATTTTGCTGTCAGTCCTGGGAGGTATAGTGCTTCATTTTCCCCTTCAGTCAGGCCAGCAACAAATGGAAATTGTATTTAGGAAATGTTTTTTGGTCTGTTTTCTTTCACCATTACCATGTAGCTTCACTAGTAAAACCCTGTTGAAGGGTTTCATATTTCATCTTAACTGATCACTCAGACATCAGCTGACCTAAGACATCCTGATCTCGGAAGCATTTTTACTTACTGATTATAGATTTGTTCAAATCAAAGACAAATTAGATTTTCTCTTTCTATTTGTAAGTGCCCAGGTTTTACAGAAGATAAGAAACTGGAGATAAGACACATGGATTTTATTTGTTGCATTTTCTCCAGTAATTATTTGGACCTGAAAGTTTTCTGCAGAGAAGGTAACAGCATTGGGTTCTAATAGCTTGTATCTGATGAAAGGCTTTTTTCCTCTCTTCCCAGACTGTAATTTTATTACTTGTCAATTTGTTGGCAGCTAACACAGTTGACTCAATAACTTGATATAACTCTTGAGTTCTAGGCCAACACGCACAATATCTATCTTCTAATGATTTTGCAGCAATTTGGGGTTAGAATCATCAAGGTTGGAGGAGACCTTTAAGATCATCAGTCCAACCACCAACCCAAGCACTACCACTGTAACTTCCAAACCAGTGAAACATATCACCCAGCACCATATCCAAACACCACTTAAACACCTCCAGGGGTGGTGACTCTACCATCTCCCTGGGTAACCTATTCCAAAGCCTGACCACCCTAACAGTGAAATTTCTTTTTCTAATACATGATTATATATAACTCAAGGTTATATGCCTTTAGAATGTAATTAAAGTTTATATGCCTTTAGAATGATTTCTTGGTCTCCAGCTGGTCTTTGGATAAATCTACCTGTTCCATGATAATCCATGATAGGAACAGGCCTTTTTTCTGGTACCCCCTCTTTAGGATTGAAAGACTTATTTTTTAAGACAAGCTTTTCCAGTGATTACTTATCATCTTATATTCAGGCATCCTCGGTTCTTTAGAATTGGAGCTATTCCAAAACCTTTTCTATTACTATACTTCATGACTGATGTCTAACTATCAGTGTGATCTACAGCCTCTAAAGAATTTTTTTAAAGCTTCAGATCAGTTCTTAGCATGTTATGTTGAATTCTTCAGTTTCACAGCTGAATGAGCTGCAGCTCATTTTTTGTTTACATCAGTATAAAGATTTGCTGCTGTTCTTGGCACAAAGTAATTGAATTGAGAACCACAAAGTAAAGTGCAATTGATTATGTATTTAAATTTGACAGTTTTTTGGATACCTATTTTGTGGTTCTGAGACAAACATAATATTTAAAATATGACACATGATAAAAATCAATATTTAACCTTAATAATCATCAATAACATATAGAAAGTACATCTGTTCAAGCATATGTGCAATTAAATAATGGGAAAAGGTTTCATAGCAAATAAATTTGAATTTTTTGTGTATGGTACATCATAAAACTTATTTTATTGTTTTCTCATATGTTAGGAGAAGATAACAGGGTATTGTTAACAGATAAAGTTGCAGGTCACAAACGTAGCTGGGAAAATAAATACCAAAGTATTTATAAACAAAAAATATATGTAATTATCAGAATTTTTTTTGCAATTTCAAAGTCACACTGGATATTACTTGAATTCATTGAGGAAGTGGAATAGATTCTTACAGTTTTCAATAAGTATTTGGCTTGAGCTAGTGATATTACATAAGAAACACTGAAAAAAACATTGAAAGTATGAATGTGGTATTTGAAGCTGAGATTCATTTCGCTTAACATCAGGTATCTAAAAATTAAAGATCTCACCTCAACTGCATTGACTCCACAGACACTAAAGAGGATCCTCATGACACTGATCAGAAGCATCTTTTGGGATAAAGTAAATTACTTTCTAAAGGAGCTTATACCTATCATGTGAAAAGAGAAGACAAGTGAATAACTCATCTGCTTTAAGACATCAAGTTTTAAAATGACAAAAAATAAAACAATTCTTCTTCTAGAACCACAAAAAAAAATATAAATAAGACATCTCCTAAATTTATTTAAGGTACTAATTTAATAGTTTTGCCTCAGTCAACAATATGTAATTGTAATACATCAGGTATTTTTATAACATTGCAATATCACTCTAACCTTCCTCAGGCTTTCACTGTGGATGAATGAAATGTTAGAAGAGTAGGTTTTGGCAGCTTATTACCTTATGGCTTTCTTTAGCCTTATTACTGGATGCAGCATGGGTCAGTTCCCTTTTTTTCCTCCAGAACGGTATAGCACATGGCAGTTTTAGTTCTGCTTATCTGTTAAACTTATGTCTGACTGTCAGATCTTTCTTAACCCATTTAATGAATAAAGAATAATGATAAATAGATTATTATCTTGACCAAGAACAATACAGAATTTGTATAAAGACTCTAACTCTCTAGTGGCCATAGGTAGACCTCAGAGTAGTGTCTACAAGGGACCAAACTAAGCAGAATTAAAAGCCAAAGTGTAGTTAACAAAAAGAATCAAATATCTGTCCAGCTGAATTTACTTCACTATTCCTCTAAAGGAAGCAAATAAAACAAATTTTTTGTGTAAGACAAGAAATTTGCCAACATATTCAAAATTCAACATTTACCACTGAAGCTGTCAGTTATATACTACAAAAGTAAATATGTCTTGTGCTTAATTGGTTTTGACAATGTATATTCAAATCTTTTTTCCTAACTGTAAAAGTTTTCATTCACAAAACCCTCAGGAATAAAAAAATCAGTTATATGAGTACTTGATAGGACAACATTTAAAGAAATATCATTTAAAATTCTGTATCTTTATTAGAAAATAGAACAATGTCTAAAACTAGCATGCAAATTAAATTTTGGGACAAATAAGTGAAAGCAGTAGAAAGGATATAGAGGGAAGCTACTGTGGAAAGTGAATTAAAATGGGAAAGGAAATTAGCTGTGGCACTGCAAACCACAGGGGCTTTTGTGTTGTGTGTAGCTCTGTCACTGGCACTGCCAATGCTGTATTTGCAGAGCTCACATTCTCAGCAGAATGTGTCTGCCATTGATGTATTGCAGAAAGGCTATCTTACTAAATACATATGAATACATCATTTCTGAGATTAAATGGTGTTAACACAATGCAATAAAAGGAATTCATCTTTACCCAGATTATGTTAGCTAAAAAATAGAACTATAAAAATTGATTACATGAGATTTCTACTTTACAGAGAGAAATAAAATCTGTAAAATATCCTTTGCTAGGAGAAAATAAACCAAAGGTGGTCAAGTAATGAATTAGGTGATATTTTTGAGAGGATCAAAATGAAGTGTATTGATAAATATTATTTTAAGGTGGCCTTTTCAAAAGATGAGCATAGGAGCTGCTTTCTTTCTGTTTCTTAGTCTTAACTGTAGTTGAATCTCTCTGTGTTTCTAGAGGATGCTCTTCTGAAGCCCTTAGAGTGAGAGTGTCAATCTCCCTGGAAGATTTATTACTGAATCAATTTTATTTGGTTAAACAGGCACATTTCTTCAAGTGTGCCAGAATCAGGACACTGCTTTTGTTCCTACCAGACTTTTGAGCTAAAAGAGCAAAAATGCACTAGAATAAAGTCAAAGAAACCAATGGGAACAAGAAAATAACAAGGAAGAATTATTCTTGATGCTTCCTTTTTACTGGGAAAATTACTTTCAAGATTCTGGTCTATCAGAAAGTGAAGTGTAGGAATGTTTTGGGCATGATGCTCTCACAAGATAGAGCTGCTCTTTCAGATAAATATAAAAAAACATTGAGTAAATAAATACTAGAAATAGCCTGGCAAATAATTTACTGATAGAATTCTCCATTCAGATCAAGTGGATTATAGACACTGAAGTGTGTCAAGGACCCTAACTGAACAGTGAATATCAATTTCTCTCAATTTTGAAAATGCTGCTTTCTTATTCAGGCATTTGAAACATTGATTCAATGTCGGAGAAATAAACAATTCAGTATCAATATTAGGAATATCTTACAAATTTTAAAAAAGAACTAGTTTCTTCCATTTGGAAAGTGAAACAAATACATGGGAGGAATGACAAAAAATTATTAATACAGATGAAATAGTTTATGTCTTTGGACATAGAAAATAGAGTAGAATAGAATAGAAGAATATCTCAGCTGAAAGAGAACTACAGCAATCATCCAGGGCCTGACCAATTCAGGGCTGACCAAAAGATAAAGCATGTTGTTTAGGGCATTGTCCAAATGCCTGTTAAAAGCTGACAGGCTTCGGACATTGATCAGCAATTTAGGAAGCCTGTTCCAGGGTATGACCACCCTGTCAGTAAAGAAATGCTTCCTAACATCCAGCCTTAAACCTCCCCTGGTGCAGCTTTTAGTCATTCCCATGTGTCCTCTCCCTGGGTCCCAGGGAGAAGACCTCAGCACCTCCCTCTGCATTCCCCCTCCTTAGGAAGCTACAGAAAGCACTGAGGTCACCCCTCAGCCTGCTCCTCTCTTAACTAGACAAGCCCAAAGTCCTCAACTGCTCCTCATCACATAAATCAAAACAGATTTCCTTGCACCTTACTCAAATTGTGTTTAACATGGATGTCCTGTAATCACATGATATATATGAGATAAATAAGAAAGATGTTGAAAACATGAGAAACGTTATTTATTATGTATCTGTGGAATAGCTACGCATTTTTTCTAAAGATAGCTATTTTTATGTTGGAATGAATACCATTCATTTCACTATTCCACTCCACAAATTAACTTGCTTAAAAATATATATATTTTCCCTAAAGTGTGAAATTCTTAACCTTAAAAGGAAACCTGTAATAACTTATAAAGATCAATACTTCATCTGGGACTACAATTTCATATTTAAATGGTCCAAAACAAGCTTCCAAATCTTGTTCAGTTCCATTTGTGCTATTAGCTCTGTCTTCACCTACTATGATCACTCTAGAGTTGCTATTAAATATTTCATCATAATAATGTTATTAATATCTGACTGGAATTCAGAATTGTAGGAGAAAATACCTATTATACAGTGACCTTTATGTGTATGCACTAAAGGCTAAATGTTAAGAAGGTACTTGGTCTTTGTCTGGGAATGATTGATTATCATGTTATCACATCCTGTCTGAATTAGACAAGCTCAGGTTCTACTTCTCAGAGCAAAATTTTCTGTCTTTGAGATGTGTATTTAATATCTATGTGCTCCAGAATTTGTTTGTTTCTACAGATACTACGTTACATGGGAAGTCAATTAAACTAAAATTAAATAATTTATCTAAATTTATGTATATTAAATACACTTGTTATTGTAAATAGATTATTTAAATTTACATTAAAATATTTTTGCTTACCACTAAGTAACTTCTCCTAACTCCCCACACATTTTTCCCTTCTTATTGTGTACAGTAAGAATAATATTTGAATAAAGTTTAGTAGTATAATTTAACTTATACCAACCTGAAAGTGCAAGGTCTTGGAATTTATGTGGGCTTACATTGGTCTGAAACAGTTTTACCTAGCAATGATTTAGTAGTCAAGTGGCTGTTATCCAGCCTATTCTACCTCGAGGTCAGAAAAACCTTATATAGTCTGATAAACGTAAGCAGTTGTTGCATAACACAAACCAGCTATCTGATGTTGTGTGCCCTAGTGTGCAACTCTTTATCACGAAACATATGAATTAAAAATGTTTTAAGCCCCAAGAACAAGTAGGAAAAACTGTCACTACAAGCATCAAAACTGCTTGCTGCAAACTCAGGATGCTTAAGACTGGCTGAGACAATTTGAGTCTCTACTTTGAGCATTGATGCTGCCGGCCTTAGGATGCAGGAGAACCAGAAACATCTTTCCATAAAACCACTGCAAACTCCTGTTTCCACAGCACTTGGCCAACTTAGTACCAAGGAGTCAAGGCCCATCTCTACAATGGCAAAAGTGCACAGTTTTGCCTCAGACTGCTGAAAAAGAACTGTGAGAAAATCTTTCAAAGAACAAGAAAATAATATTACAAGCACCAGGAAAACTGGGATCATTAATAATTCAGAGCATCAAAAGCAAAGACTCCAAAACACTCCAACATGAAAATATATAAAACCCTAAAGGGAAAATAAAACCATCAAAAACCCCAATGACAACATAACAGACAAAGAGGCAAACCTCCCCAAAATAAACAACAAAACAAAAATACCCAAAACAAACCTAAACAAAAAACCTACCCAACAATACAAGTATAGAAAGTAGAGCAAGGAGTTATCAAGTTATTTGTTCAACAGTTCTGGCTTATTATTAATTATGCAAGTAACAAGTATATTGTTATAAGATTCTAGAAAAAATATCTTACTGAACTGAAATACAAGACAACATTGTTGGAGTCACTGTCCCCATTCATGGAACAAGGAAGAAAAAGGTACTAATGAGGACAAAGAGCAAGGAGGACTAGGGTAAGGACAAAACGTCAAAGACAGAAGTCAGAAAGTATGGATGATGTTTGCAAGGATGAGGTAAAACAAACAAATAAACCAAACTCCCAAACCCCAAAATCAGAACAGCTAAGACAGGAATAGGAGTGAAAACCTTAGGAGTGCAACTGCCATCAAATAGCACACAGAAAAAGAAAAATCACCACCGAGTCAACAAGTGATGGATTTTATATACAAAGAATAAAGCACCAGTCAGGCTAACAGGCTGGTTCTTTGTCTCCTGACTGACTCTTGTCAGGCAACTAACTGCAGCTCAATTGCCTGGACCTGACATGGACTGACAGCTGCCATGTTTGATGCTTCATGCTTCAGAAACCCCAAGTGATTCTTGCTACACATTTTTATTTTACTTTCCCTTGTATTCCCTGTTTTAGAATAAATATAATCTCTGAATGAAGCTTTTTTTCTCATGATTGAGACATTTAAAATGTTTTTCTTTCCTCTGAATTATCTAGTGCCTACGATGGTATAAGTTCAGGACTAGGATTCTAATTCCATCCAACCAGTTTTTTTCTCTCCCCTCTGACTACATAGTATTTATACAAAATATCTTGTGAAACAAACACAGACAAACCTCAACCAGCTGTCTTATCTCATTTAAATAGTCAATGAGCTGATGAAGTACTGAAGGCAGCAGAAGAAACTTAACAGCTAAAAGCAAGTTGATCAGGGAATAATAATTCCATAGAATGCAAGATAAAGGGGGGAGAGGAGGAGATAATTTGTTACATTGCATTTAGTTATGAAAAAGATAGTGTATAAAAAAGCAAATGTTTCAAAACTGAAGCTCTGGAAAGTTTACAGACTGAAAAAAAATTCAGGTTTATTCTTTCGGCAACTGTATAATGGCTTCAGAATTGGAGGAGTTTTTAGAAAAGATGGAATAGAAATTAAAGTTAAGTAGTACAAATAAAACAGAAAAGAAGCCCAGTCCCATATAAAAAACCACAATATCGTTTGTAGCCCCATTCCATCATTCAGGTATGGCTAGAGTGAAAGGGTAGTTTAGCAGAATTACACACTCTTGGACTAAATGTTGCTGAGCCTAAACAACAGATTAAATTTTGCTGGTCTGATCCCAAATGTGGTGATTGTTCATTTTTTATAACTTGCAAGTTGAATAATTTTTTTAACCTTTTTTTTTTTTTTTTTCACATCTCTATAATATTTTTTAGAAGAACAAGAACAGAGTTGCTGCATTTTGTAGACTAAAAATGCTGACTATACAATACCATCATTTCCATGAAAAGAAAACTCAGGAAAAAGTCACACCTGAGAACCATGGTCATATTCAGTAAATGTACAAGTATCCTCTTGCTTGTAACAAAGTCATTCTAGGGGAATATCAGATGCTACTATCTAAAATGGAAGATTACAAAAATAATTATCTCAAGATCATTCTTTCCTAGATATTGGTACTGGCAGTAATTATAAACTTCAGAAGTTGATCAAATCTGGGGCCTTGTTCAAATTCTTTTGTAGTAGTAATGCCAAGGAGACGGACTGTGTAAGTGTCCACCTGCAACTGTGGGTTCTGGAACAGGTATTTCTATTAAAAAAGCTCTTTAAACAAAAACTTTCTTTAAAACTTTAGAAGGTAATGACACATGACATATTTGTAAAGAGTTCAGTGGTATTATGGCTGTAATCTATCTTTAAAAGGCTTCATCCAGAATGTTTCTCTAAATTATTTTAAAAAGTGGTCTGAGAAATAAATGGGGGGAGTTATCCAGGAGCTGGATGCTGTCATGAAAATGAAGCTACAATATTTATTTTCATTAGGACATTAAAATCAATGAGTATACTTTATGTCTTACCAGAAAAGCTTTAGTAGGAAGTAAGAACCAATAGCTCTTAAAGGAAAAAATACTGTATTTTTGAAAAGCTGTGTTATAAAAATCTGTACAAACTGTTACAGAAGGTTGTGCAAAAATTGTTCTATTTTTCTCCCACAAAAAAAAATTATAGTAAATTATTAATATCTGGATCTCTGAAATAGTACACAGAATATTTAAATTAATTCATTTTAAAATTATGCTATAAAATTAATTATTTTTGCTCATTTTGTTCAAATAAAATAAATGATTTCTAACTCCATTCCTGACTCTCTGTGTTGTTTGCTTATTATGACTGAAACCAGCATAACTACGGAGCTGATGGGGAAAAAGGAGAAAAGTTTGTTGTTTTCCTCTAAACTACACTGAATTCAAAGGCCAACAAAGTCAATAGAAATCTTTCCATTACCTACAGTGAGCTTTTGATCATGCCACAACTTTAGACTTCAAAGGATAGCTCCCTCTCATCCTTTAAGGCTTTTCCCTCTTTTAGGCATCATAACTTTGCTTCCCTCTATGCCTCCTTTTTTGTATTTCTTTCAGAAAATCTTGCCCCACTTTTCCTTCTTTATTACAGAATATTTTATGGAAAACCCAGCTGAAAAACAGCAAAATAACTCTATGCAGAGGCAGACTTCACAATTTTTTGTGAGAGACCAAAGACCCATCTATACTCTGTTGTCCACAAGAGATGTAAAACTTTTGCTTGTCCTGAATACCATCTTTGGTGTTTATATCTGAAAACAGATGTTTATATACGAAAGAGACATTTGTGAATTCCACTAGACTCAGCTACCCCTCTTTGTCTGAAATATTGGTATTTTCATTTAGAAAGAAAGTGGTACTCTCTGGGATAATTGCATAAAAATTAGGAGGTTTTTATTATTCCCCTTTCCCTTTATTTTTATAATTTATTTCTGTGTTAATGAATACTTCAATGTAACATGAAGTTCATCATCATAAAGTGAAAGTATATCATCCCAGACAGATGGCTTGAAGTATGACAAGTATTTTGTGAGTATGACACTTCTTACACAACAGAAGTAACTGAGAACAAGGGGAGGGAGATATCATGATAGAAATAATAATTTTTAAAAAATCTGTCCTTGTCAATAAATGTAGTGATAACACTCTTTAATTTACTTTCTTCCTGCTAAAATGAGTGACTAGAAGGTATATACTCTTATATGTGGTTTGGGTTCAAGTAGAATGAAAGCTAGATTTAGAAAGAGCTATTTTAGGCACACCTGTTGGTAGTGCACTGAGACAAAGGAATGACTTTTTGGTATAAGATGCTGTCAAGAAAACTTTAAAAAACCCTTAAAAAATACATGAATCCTTATCCAAAATGACTTTCTGCTGTACTCAGGTATCAGTTAATGCATTAGCAGTACAAAGCTATCAATTATTTTCACAGCCTTCCTGCCTGTACTTTACAGAGCACACTCTTAGCAAAGAGGAAAATCTATAAAAATAGTTACAGAGTTCTTTCAGATGTCTGTGAGCAAGTCAAATTCAGATCTTTGATGATTATGAAAGATGTGGTATTTAAGTAGGACATATTGTGAAGTCAGTGACTAATTAGAGGTCTCAGCACCATTAAAACTTGAACAAGTTTCGTTTTCTGTGCCAAAATATGCCCATTAATTTTAACAGTAAGTTTGTTTCTTTTAACTATGAGAGTATTATGAAAGGTATTGCTTTCTTCCACCAAATTATTTAAATCATTAAACTATATTTATTTATGTCAGAATAGAAGCCATTATGGGAATTTTAAATGTAAAAATATGACTATTATTTTTTTTATCAGTTATGCTATAATTTCACCACAGGGATAAGTTTTTGGAATGACAGCATGCAATGCAATATAGGAGTAAGGGAAAAGAATCAGATCCCTCAGGCACATTTAGGCGTCTCTCTTACCCAACAAAGTGAATTAAGCATGTACGTGCTTTTGAAGACCTGTTTCTTAACAGATCTTACCCTACTAAGTGAGATGAGGAAAGGAGCAGATGTGGAACTGCTTTTCTCTGCCTCAGTATTATACACTGAACTGAGGAAACCAATTCTTTAGTCTACTCTCATAAATCAGTGATGTGAGGGATGTCCAGATACAGTTTATTCTCAACTATTTGTACATATACCTTTTAGAGAAAAGCTCTCTAACAAGTTATTAGCTGCACTAATTGTCTCGCAGTTGAATGAACACATTTTGAACAAGCACCACAGAAAGGAAACTTGGAAAAAGTTAAAATGAGCCATAGTCATCTACTTGTCTAGAAGAGTCTAGAAGGTCAGCCTCAGTTTTTATTGGCATTTGATCATCTGAAAAAATATCCTGATATCTACATTTATTTACACTTTTAAGGGTTTCTAAGAAAAAAAAATAAGGTGACAGTTTGACTTTATATTTTGAATTTAATTTTAAAAAATGCTATGTGTTGACAGAAATTCTGAGTATAACTTCTGTACTGTGATTTAGTCCATCTAATTTAGTCTCTATTGATTTGAAAATCTTCACTTCAATCTTCATACATATTATGCTAAATTAATTAAAATCAACTAAATATGTGTTTATTGAAAGGAAAATTCAGATTTATAAGAAAAAAGAGCAAATACTCCGCAAAACATGTGAAAGATGGATAGCTTAGTGGCTGCAGCAGCTACAATACTGCATTCCCAAAAAGCTATGCTAGAAGCCTTCAATTGAAGTAATCAATGAAAGTAAAAGTCCTCAAAGTTCCTGAGAAATAGTAAATTTGACGAAGAGGAAAACCACAGGTCCAGTCAATATGAGGTAAACTTGGGTCCTTAAATTGTCAAGACATCCACACTTTTAGTTTAAAGTTTCTCATGTAAGGGAAACGTAAAGTAAATGCTGTCTTCTCCTAACTGATTCACATACAGGAGTCCTGATAGAATAAAGAATGAAGAGGAAAGGTCACTTTTTTCAGCCCTCTGAAACTGTAATTTGAATCCAGCCTATCTCCCTGTTGTATAGCTAGAGTGTTATCAGTTATGAAATCACTTAATAAGAGTGCTTTATTCTTAATGACTGAGAATTAAGCAAGGCTGCTAGAGTTTGCTGCAATAGCTATATTGATTTAGAAGGATAACTGGAAGCCAATCTAGGATTATGTGAGAGAAATAAAAGTCTCTTATGAAAAGAGGTCTTGCAGTTGAGACCATATAATACTGGTATGAGTTCCAATTTTGTGAATTTTCATACTCCTGCAAATTAGACACATGTGATATAGAACTGATATAATTTGGAATGAAAGAGGCATTTTGGATAAAGGACAGTTATTCCTTGATGACGGTGAAGACAGTGAAAAGAGTATAAATTGTAAGTGCGATACAAAATAAACAGTAAACCACCAGAAATGTAAAAACTGGTTTCAGCAATTCAATATCTGGGAAATAAACAGGAGATACTGCCAATCTGCAGCAATATATGATATTTCACTGTTTGTTGTAGAAATATTTTACACTTTTAATGTTCATATGGAAGGAAAATTTCATGTACTGAGGGAAGGAAGAGAGAAGGTGTAAGAGAGGCTTAAAGTCTTATTGCTGTAGTCAGTATTCAATATTCAAAATCTTATACCTTGGTAAAGCTAAAACCAATTTTGTCTGAAAGCAAGGTACTTCTTTTAAATGAGAATTATTTCCATGCCAAATCCCATCTCAAAGCTCTCATCCATTTCAGCTCTAGGGCCGCTTATAAAGAGGTTACAGGCTTCTTCCCTCTCCCTCCTGCTCAGTAATGGTAATAACAGATTTTCTTCACTCTCCCTGCATTTGAATATTACAGACATACTTTTGCTCAGACTTTCTAAACAGCTGAACATCCATGCAAAATAAACAAGAAAAAATTCTAAACTGAATGAATTTATGATTACCTACAACTAAAAAAAAAAAGCAGAAAAACCTTGTATTCTCTTCCTATAAGAAGAGCAAATTATGTCCCCAGATGTTTTCATCAGCACTTGAAAAAAAAGCCTTGTTCTTCTTTCAACAGCATTAATTGATTTAATTTTTTTAAAATGAAGCAAAGCATAAAAATAAATGATTCAGAAAAGAGTAAAGGAATTAGAAATGTAATGTGGGGGTGGCAGAGGGATTTAATTCTTACATCCATGGAGAAAAGAAATTATAAAGACATACATGTTTAAAAGCAAAATTTCCAGGCAAAATACTGCAGCTGACCCATTTGCCTATATAAGTTGTTCCTACCTTATCTTCACCTAATGTTATGTTTATTATGCTTCCACAGACTAGGCATATTCACATATCTTCTGTCATCTTTCTAACATCCATAGAAACTGATTCAATATGCAATCAATGGATCACAAATTTTAAAATTAGTTGTCTTTAAAATAATTTTAGTGTCATCTACTTTATTTAGAAAATAAAATTTAAAAAAACCTCACACCTTCCAACTATTTTCCTTTAGAACTTAAACATAAGCAAGCAAACCCATTATTTATTTAAACACAGAGGAAAACTTCATATTAAAATGTGTTTAAACACTTGAGTGTTGCAATTTTTTATAGCAAAGTATCTTATACTGCATATCTCATTTAAAGCACCTTTACTTCAAAGCAGAGGCTGCTTTTGAAACAACTGCTTCTTTTGAGTCTAAGTTATGATCACTAGTATCAGTTACCAGATTCAAATTTAGTGACTCTTTAACTTAATTTTAATTGGGATAGTAAGCACTTACCAAATATGGAACTGATGAATCTAGAAAATTTTATGATTTGTATAGACCAGTTAAGTAATACTTTTCCAGTTCTTGATGAACATTCCAAAGGCTCTGGGGAATGTAATTTAATGGTGGTGCCAGGTATTGACTGAAGGCTTTTACAGTGTAGATATTTTCCTATGCTAATTAATGCTATCTTAAGCTGAATAAGAGACCTGACCAGTATTTTCCCTTGCCTCGTGTGTTGTTGGCTACTCTTCAGTAGTGGTGGAGACACTCTTAAGACATCAACTTAGACTTAGATTACTATTTGTTAGACAGGTAAAGTCAGATAAGGTGAATCTCACACACTGTGCCCATAACTCAGTTGGAATATTTGTTTAAACTAAATATACAAAATTATCTCATTAATCATATTTTCTTATGAATTATTCATACAATGCTTCATGTGATCTAATTATGAAATATCTACAACTTAGTCTAAATCAAGCTAGGTGTAATTATACTTTACTGGATTACAAGCAATTAGTTTTATTATTACTGCAATCAACAGTACAAATGCAGAAAAAACAGTTTTTAGATCTGCTATATTAACTGCATTTAAAATGAGGGGAAAACTCTTAAAGGCTTGTTTTCAAATTATATCTCTACAAATTCATAATAAGTGATTAGAATAAGTGAACGCAATACTTATGATTCAGAAAATTAATTACAAGTAAAACTAAAAAATATCTATGACAGTAAACCTGTTATCAATCAAAGAGAGGGTAGTAATTAGTTACCATGGAGATACAAATTGCTTAATTTTACATGCCAAATAGAAATATTTCTTTTCAATATTCTTTTTTCAACAGTTCTGTCTCAATTTCTCTACTTTCCTGTTATGTATTTGTATTTGTTTTGTGCGGCCAGGTTTTGGTAGCAGGGGAGCAGCAAGGGTGGCTTCTGTGAGAAGCTGCCAGAAGCTTCCTATATGTCTGGCAGAGCCAATGCCAGCTGGCTCCAAGACAGACATGCTGCTGACCAAGGCTGGACCAATTAGAAATGGTAACAACTCTGTGTTAACATATTTAAGAGGGGGAAAAAAAGTTAGTGTGCAAATGCAATTGTAGCCAGAAAAGAGGGGAGTTAGAATATCTGAGAGGAACAACTCTGCAGACACCAAGGTCAGTGGAGAAGCAGAGCAAGGAGGTGCTCCAAGTGCTGGAGCTGAGATTCCTCTGCAGCCTGAGGTGAAGCTCATGGTGAGGCAGTTGTGCCCCCACAGACCATGGAGGGCAACAGGGATGCAGAGACCCACCTGTATGCCATGGAGGAGACACACGCCAGAGCAGGTAGATGCCTGAGAGGTGGCTGTGACCCCATGGGGGCCTGTGCTGGAGCAGGGTCCTGGTGAGGACCTGCAGGCCTGTGGAGAGAAGAGCCTGTGCGGGCAGGTTTCCTGGAAGGACTTGTGACCCTGTTGTGGACCCATGCTGGAGCAGCCTGTCTTTGAAGGACTGCGCTCCATGGAAGAGTGACTCACGTTGCAGCAGTTTATGGAGGACTGTTGCTCATGAGATAGACTCATGCTGGAGAAGTTCATGGAGAACTGTCTCTAGCTGGAGGGATCCCACACTGGAGCAGGGGAAGGATTCCTCTCACTGGGCACTGGCAGAAACAGTGAGTGATGAACTGACCATAACCTCCATTCCCTGTCTCCCTGAGCTGCTGAGCAGGGAGTTAGAGCTGGGAAGGAGGGAGGGGTAGGGGGTAAGGTGTTTCTAAGGCCTTATTTTATTTCTCATTTTCCTGTTCTGATTGTGTTAGTAATAAATTCAATTAATATCTCTAATTCAAATCTGTTTTATCTGTGATGGTATTTGATGAGTGAACTCTCTGTGTCGTTATCCCATTTTGTGAACCCTTGCTTATATCTTCTCTCCCCTGTCCAGTTGCAGAGGGGAGTGAGAGAGACGCTTTGGTGGGTGCCTGGCATTCAGCCAGGGTCAACACATTACAGTATTGAAGACAAATGGGACAACTTTCTACCAGCACTGGGAGTGGGTTAGGCTTGTCTAGCTCCCCAAGGACGTTAAGGAGGCTTAGATGCTAGAATAAGATGTGCTAGGACAAGTTTGAAACCTTTTGACTGCCTTCCCTGCCTGCCACAGGCATTNTTACAGTATTGAAGACAAATGGGACAACTTTCTACCAGCACTGGGAGTGGGTTAGGCTTGTCTAGCTCCCCAAGGACGTTAAGGAGGCTTAGATGCTAGAATAAGATGTGCTAGGACAAGTTTGAAACCTTTTGACTGCCTTCCCTGCCTGCCACAGGCATTCAGTTGGCTGCATACCATGGGTCCAAAGTTAAAATCCGATACACACAACTTTGCAACCTTGGCTCAGACAGCTGATAAAATTGAGGAGTTCTGAGAAATAGGCATCAGAAGGCCTGCAGAAAGGTTAAAAGACTTAAAATTGGCAAGATTCCTGTCTAATATTTGTATGAATTACCTGTAGGAGGCTATTGACTTGCACCCTCTGTAATTTCACAGATGAAACTACATTGGTGGGGGTATTGATTTGTTGGAAGGTGGGAAGGCTTTGCAAAGGGATCTGGATAGGTTGAATAGATGGGTCAAGGCCAACGGCATGAGGTTCAGCAAGGCTAATGTTGGGTCCTACCCTTTGCAAAGCTCCAGGCTGGGGAGGAGTTGCTGGAAAGCTGCTCAGTGGAAAAAGACCTGGGGATGCTCTTTGACAGTCAGCTGGACATGAGCTAGCATGTGCCCAAGTGGGCAAGAAGGCCAATGGCATCCTGGCCTGTTTCAAAAGTAGTGTGTCCAGCAGGACCAGGGCAGTGATTGTCCCCTTGTACTCGGCCCTGCTGAGGCCATACCTCAAATCCTTTGTCCATTTTTGGGCCCCTCACTACAGGAAGGACATAGAGGTGCTGGAGCATGTCCAGAAAAGGGCAAAGAAGCTGATGAAGGGTCTAGGGAGTAAGTCACCATCCCTGGAAGTGTTCGAGAAACAACTGGACATGGCACTTAGTGCTATGGTTTTGTAGACATGGTGGTATTTGGTCAAAGATGGGACTCAATGATCTTGGAGATCTTTTCCAACCTTACTGATTCTATGATTCTATGAGAGAACCCGTGGAGATGCAATCATTAGTAGATTAGGATCAAGAGGAAAAGCAAGAGCAGGAAAAAGTCTTTAAAAGGAAAAGAAAAACCAGGAAAAGCAGGAAATCTTTAAAAGGAAAAGAACAAAATATTTGAGTGCTGTTGAAGCAGATCACTAAGCACCCAGGTCAATAGAGCTGGTGGCAGCTGACTGCTCCACAGCACTGTTGAAAGGCAGAGCCCAGGACTCACAGTTTGGATTGATGTTTGGACTGATGTTGCACACCAGCAAAAGTGTGTAAAGTGCCTTGTGCAGGTGGAGAATCTTGCTGTTTTGCTTCATACCTTGCTGGAGCCCATATAACTTTCATGTCAGCCAGAGTTATACTGTGTGCTGTGTGTATTCTGCTAATAGACAGTCTTTGTGCATGGCCTTAACAGTGGGAGGCAAAAATGATGAGCACTTTGACAGAGAACATGAAAATCCAGATTCATGACGCATTTGTAGTAAATAATAGCTGAAAACTTGTAACAAAGGGATTGTGGTGGAAAGTGATATCATTTTTGTCAAGTTTGGAGGAAAGCAGAAGACAAGAAATTAAATATAAACTCTGTGGCTTGCTAGTGTCAAGACGTGTTCGACTTAGAACTCCAGTAGATATAACAAAAATATAGCCCAGTCCCCAGTCCAACAACAATCAATACTAACAAAAAAGACAACAAAAGAATTTTTCTACTTCAGGCTAAGGTGTGGAGGGGTGTGGGAATCTAGAGTGCAGGGAATATTTCTCTGCCTGTTTTGAAGAATCTAATGCCCCTGAACAATGTTGCCTTTGACCTTTATCCATGGAGAAAACTGCCTACTCTCTAGGAGGAATTAAAATCTACACAGATGTGAACTAGGTGATAGAATATGATGTAAAGATGTCACAGGGTGAAGAATTTAGAAGTTTTAGGTTTGTTAATGTAGTAAATAGATAAATAGTAAAAGTTCCAAGATGGAGGACACCTTGTAGTTTTTAACCTCCGTCTTTTTTCTTCTAGTCCTCCATATTTTGCAGCAAAAGTAGTTTAGGATGATTGGATGAAAAATTTCGCAGTTCCAGCCTGTGTGTCAGAGTGATTTACTGAACATTGGAGGAAAAGTAAAAATATCTGTTGTTTCAAGTCTTTATTGGTTAATTTACCTTTAAAATAGCTGTGAAATCTTGATAAGGGGCCATTTTCTTGGCTTCTCTTGCCACGTTCTGCTCTGCTATGTCTTTTCTATGCTAGTAGCTGATAACACAAAAGTAAACAACTATCTGAAGAAGCAATTACTGCGAGTTTGCCTCGTCCATCTATCAAATTCCTTGCAAGGACTCTAAAATCGTCTCCCATCAAGAGAGGCTGATTTATGGCACAATCAGTGTTAGAGGGGTGTTATTATTTCATTTATTTATAGGAAACCAAAATATGACATTATGAAAAGAATGAAAAAAAGCATTGTTATAGAGGTCTAGACCTGTTAAACAGCAGTACCAAAACTCTGCTGGACTCTGGGTCACACTGGGTTTACATAACAAAGTTTTGGTAGTGCAGCAATGGTTTCTGTAAAAAGAGAGCAGAAACAATTGAGACTATTGAGAAGAAATCAGAAGCATATGTGTCAGACAGAGCAACTTTCAGCTGTGTCCAAGGTGGACCAGACCCACTGGACCAAAGCTGAATGGTGCTGGTAGTCCCCCTGTGAAACATTATTTAAGAAAGGAAAAATAGTGCTGAGTGGCAACTGGGAGAGAGGAGTGAGAAATATGTGAGGGACACAGACTTGAGGAAAACCACATCAGGGAAGAAAGAGGGGAGAGGGTGCTCCAGGTGCCCGAACAGAGATTGCTGTGCAGCCTGTGGAGAAGACCATGGTGATGAGGTTGTCCCCTTTTAACCCATGAAGAGATTCACACTGCAGCCCATGGAGAACTCCACACTGAAATAGTTGGATATGCTCTGAAGGCAGCTGCCAAGAGAAGCCCTAAATCTATGACTGTGAGAAAGGATAATTTCCTTTGCTTTGCTGATAAGCAATAGCCAATAGACAGAGAAAATGAATAAAGGGGAATTTTTTAAAGCATATTGATTAAAGCAACTCATTGACATACTGACAAAAGACAAACCCGCAGAACTGCTAACAGAATAATAATCAAACATCTGAAATATTTAAAGACAAGAAGGGGCCAGGGGGGTATAGGTGGGGGAAGAAGAAAGATAGAGAATAGAGAAATATCTGGATTATTATCTCTGGCTATAATCAAACACTTGGGGTTTTCTTTCCCTACCTTCAGAGCACAGGAGGAAAGGAATCAGAAAAAAAGAAAATTACTGCACTTTTTTCTTTTAAATAAGTTATTCAACATGAACAAGTCTTTTGGTGGAATGACTTCATTTTATTCTTTTTATTCATTGTATATAAATTGTTGCAGTAATCTTTTCCTTTGTTTGTTTATACCTCTACATCTACATGTAGATAAAGTCACAGGGATCCAATCCACTGTCTGGGCACTGGTAGAGAAGTTTTAGAAAAAAAAAGGGAGTAATAAACAAGACTAATTAAATGTAAGGGTATCATTCATTCTTAATAGGAACCACTAATACTAGTGCATCTTTCTGGTGCCATGTATGCTGTGCTGAGTGAGGTTCTTTACCAGCAGTTTTCTGAAATAACGCAATTAAGGATGTAGAGGTAGTACTGAGATCACATAATCTCTTGAGGTTTCCCTCAGTCCCTGAAGACTTTTTTGGTGACCTAGAAGTATAGGTCAAGATTTCTACAAGAGTCTATAGAGAACTCAAACTCTCAAGTCCAGATTTCCAATTCTTCAGCATTTCTGAAGTGTTGAAGTACTTTAATTTCTTCTATTTCACCTGTTCCCCCATTTTTATGTACTTTTTTTTTCCCTTGAGGTGTATGGCTTTCATTTATTTAAAGGATTTGCAGAACTTTCTTGATAGAGGAAGAGACAGATTTATGAGTTCTGACTAAATTATAGATAAAGTGAATACATTTTACAGATGTAAAATATTTCCTGATATCAGTTTAGAAACTACCTTCTGGTTACTTAGACTTAGTTGTAATAAAATCTTGAAGACTGCAATACACTGGCTAGAAGTGAGATAATTTCTGTCACTTGAATGTAAAACAATCAGATCTACAAATATCCTTCTTTCAGAGGAAGACCTTACAAGAAAAATAGTAATGTGAATTTGAAGTACAATCCTACAGATAGAACAAAGTGCTTTCTATAGTGCTTTCCAAAGTGCTTTTTTGTTCTGGAAACTTGTTTAATCCCAAGTTTTCTTTTGCCAGTATTCCATAACTATGATCTTGGGATGAAATAGGAACAGAAAAAATTGCTTGCAAAGGTTTAGAGGTGAAACCAAACCAGCTAGAAAAAGAGAAAAGTTTTATCTTCCCTTTTTGCTTTAAAAACTATATAAGAAAATTATGTATTTAAATCATTCAATATTTTATAAATATTTTTATGATATACACATTAGATTCCAAAGTAAAGAAATTTGACAAAGATTAAAAAGTGGTTTCTGTGTGGTTTTTTCACTTTTTTTTTCACATTTTTTCACATTTCATATGCATGTGAATATAACCAAACATTTCCTGTTACCAAAATTCAATATTATACATAAAGAAATTTCTTGGTAAAACAGCAATAGAAATCAGGGGTAAAATCCTGTGTATAAAATTTCAATTTTCAACATTTGTCTTAGTACAAATTTGTGCAGTTTATAAAACTTTGATATGAAACAAACTGGAAAACTGAAACAGTAAAGCACAATTTGACATTTTTGAGTGCAAATTAAGCATGTGTGTATGTGTGTGTGCATATGGATTTTGTAATAAATGAATGCCATGACCATCCTTTTAATCACTAATATTCCTTCAAGGATTCAAGAAAGACAGGACTTCAAAGTGTTGCCAGAGCATCATGAGATTTGTCTTCACAGGATTCCACTTGACTTCATAGCCTCTCATCTCTAGCTGACATTACAAACGACTCATTAATTTAGTGCCAGGAATTCATGCAGCATATGTAACAAAGGATGAAGCGGTATCTTTTGAGGNAAAAAAAAAAAAAAAAGTGCAAACTGAATCAATGTTAGAGGGAGAACAATAGTAGTTATGCTGCTGTCAATTATAACCAAAATTTGCATTTTAGAAACTAACATGCAAGGAAATATGCCCATGGCAGTTGTACTCTATTATAATTTAATTTGTCTTCCCCCATACAAAAAGCACTGCAATGCCATGCTATGCTCTGCTATGCTATGCCATGCTATGCTATGCTGTGCTATGCTATGCTATGCTATGCTATGCTATGCAAGCAAAATCTTGCTCAGCTAAGAATAGCTAATCTTCTGTCCTCGGCACTGAATTTTAGCTCATTCAGAGCACTGCTCACAAATGCTGAAGAACAAAGGCGAAGGTTATTATTTCAGGGTGATGGAGCAAGTAAATTGTGGTGGAAGATCTGCAATCTATTGTTATATAACATACAGTGTTCCCCCAGGTCACATGATACATACTGTTACTATATCTTAAAAATATTACTTCTGTTCTGCTTAATTCATTGCAGGATTATTACTTCTTCCAGAAGGCACAGAAGTTGTAAATTTCCTGTCATATTAAGATGCTTGGGCCTTGCCATTTACACTTTGCAATTTGGGGATATACAATTAATTAGAATGTTGTTTTCAGGACTCAGAAGTTGTCCGATGAAGTTGCATCTTAATTCCTTCAGGATTCTAGTGATGCATGTTTTCGATTTTAGGCATTTATTATGCCGGTGTGGGCTTCCCACGGGGTCCCAGCCTCCTCTGGTCATCCACCAGCTCCAGCACTGGTCCTACACAGGTTGCAGCAGCTCTCTCCTCCACTGTGGACCTCCATGGGCTGCAAGGGCACAGCTGCCTCACCATGGGCTGTCTGCACTATGGGCTATAGGGGAAACTCTGCTCGGGTGCCAGGAGCACCTTGTGCCCCTCCTTCTTTGCTGGGTTTGGTGTAGGCTGGGCTGCTTCTCTCACATAGTATCACTCCTCTCTCCCAGTTTCTGTTGTGCAGCAGTTTTACCACCTTCTTAAATACATTATCCCAGAGGTGCTCCCACCATCACTGATGGCCTTGGCCTTGGCCAGTAGTAGGTACAGCTTGGACCCAGAGGGGTTGGCTCTGTCAGACATGGGGCAAGCTTCTCACAGAAGCCACCCCCTGAAGCTCCTCTGCAACCAAAACCTTGTCACTTAAATCCAATACCACTAAATGAGTGTCAAAACTGATAATTTTTTGTAATTTTCAAAATACAAATGTTTTTAGAGGATTGTTTACACAGAGTGTATGTTATATGGCCATGAGAATCTTATAGGTAGGATACATTAGGAAAGCCTGCCTTTCCATGTGAAAGTCAATGTCTATTATATGCTTAAGAAAACAGGACATTGTGATATTTACATTCTCTGGTACCTTACAGACAGTTTCAATAGCAGTTGTCAAAGTAAATTTATTCAAGTACAGTGGAAAAAAAAACAGTCTGTGTCTTAGCCTCAGAATTCACACTTAAGTACAGTCTTTTTCTTCTGAGATTCTAATTCTCTATGCAAACTGATGAATTAAAGAGAGAAAACCTAACAAAAACCATCAATAAATATGGTCAATAGAACTGATCAAGAATAATTTCTGATTTTAGGGATATGCTTCATTTTGGAAAAATATCTGAACATCATGAAAGGCAGTATTTAACTCCAAGATTTAGGAGCCTGATCTCTCCAAAATATTTCAGCGTTTCATCATTAAGTCATAACTAATTTTAATCTCAAGGAAGTATTGTTTCCTCAGTGCACTTTGCTGGAATGATCAAATTAATAGGATGGAAGAATCTGTAGCTGAAAAAAATAATGTAACACAATTGAAGTACATCACTCGGGACCTCAGAATGTAATCTTTTGTAAACCTTGGGAAAAAAATATATTTTATACAGTTGCTAATTTGTGTTTATAAAATATGTTCACTCCAGAAAAAACTATTGTAACTGAAGGATATGAATTGTTACTCATTTTACAAGTTAGATATATGTAGCAATTAAGGTTTTGTTCATGTTTGTTGGCTTTTTATGTTTCCTGCTGTATGATTACAAGCTGTTAAATCCAGCAGAGTCTCTTGAGCATACAGAAGAAAGTGTTCATAAGCTTGCAGCAATCTCTTTTAGCAAAATAATATGAAAACACAATAAGCAGTGTAATTCTCAGTAAATTCCATGTTGTTCTTTTTGTGACCAATCAGCAGATATATAAACAAACAAGAGAGAAGAGGGAAAGGAACTGTAGGTTACAAAGGGAAAGAATAAAGAAGATGAGCTCTCCAGGCAAGAAACTTCAACAAAGAATCTTACATAAAAGTGATTTGGGGAAGGTTGACAGTGGAAGAGGACAAAGAGTAATTCTGCAGGGAATTCACTTTTATAGGCTACTTGATAAATTAATTTGTGTTATCTGTTTACATAGAAGTTTATGCTACTCATTAGAACCAAAAAAACTGAAGAAATCAGACCTTTGACAAATAATGATGGTGCCAAGCAGTAGGATAAGAGGCAATGGGCAGAAACTGATGCACAAAAAGTTTCACCCGAATATGAAGAACAACTTCCTTACTATGCGTGTGACCATGCACTGGAACAGGTTGCCTAGAGGGGTTGTGGAGATATTGAAGAACAATCTGGGCACTATCCTACTGAACCAGGTGTCTCCACCAGTGGTCCTTTTCAACCTTACACATTCTCTGATTCTGTCCTTTAGGTCCTACTCTCAATGTGTAAAGTGACCAGTCTAGCTAAGCTTGCTGAAACATCACACAGTTCAGTTATATATGTAAAATTTTATGATGTGAAATTTTTTCTTGATACATTATGTTCCTGCCATTCCCATACTCTCCTGCTCCCTAGAGCATTTCTTGTGAGTATTCATTTGTTGTTCACACTCCATGACAAGAAAAATTGCTGGGATACACGTATCAATTTGCAAGAAGGGAAAAAATATCCAGTAGGATTTTGACAATGTGACTTTTAGTGAGCCTGGCCTTTACTTATAAGATAATGGGTTATAGCAATAAATTATGAATTTTGTAAAAAAAAAAAAATCTGAAAACATTTTAATATAAATATTTCTATAGTTTATCTTTTTGTTGTGTTTCATTTTGTGATGGCAAAGTGGACATTATAGCTGTTCTGTATCAAAGAAAAAGCTTATTTGTTTCAGATGTTCAACAAGATTTTTCTTCAAGTTTGAACTATTAGATGGAGAAAACATCCTCCATTTTTAGAAGCAGGGAAAGATAAGAATTATCTGTTTATAAGATATGGATCTGGCCTATATGTCTAATAGCACTACTGAAAATACTGCGTGCATTAATCTTTAGGGATCGTGAAGCTCTGATAACATGGAATGCACTAGCATAACCCCAACACTAACTAATAATCATCTTAATTAAGTTTTAAAATACCTTATAATAATATTTTAAAATGTTTATATGAAGCCAGTCAAATGGAAGTAGGAACTCAATAGATGTACCTTTCTTTAACCTCTGTCAGGCAAAATGATTCGTCTTTAGTCAATGATTAGTTCCTCCCTTAGAAAGAACCTAACCCTCAGGTAAATAAGATGTATATTCACAAACGAAAGACAAGTTTGTGTATTCTTTGACCATATTAATATTGCTCCTCTCTCGAGACATATGCCCACTCAAAAAACCTCACCCAGTGCAAATTGAACTAGGCTCTATATTAATCCTTGCAAATTGTGCGAAAGCTAATCTGCTACCAAGTTCTATGTCTGTAAGTATGTCTCATTATAATTTAATTTTAAATATGCAACTATTAACAGGATCCTGATATTATTAATAATAACCCATAAATCTTTAATATAAGCATATTTCAAAACTAAGAATAAGTCAGTCTGGAAATGGAAATGGATTTCCAGTCGTAATGCACTTATTTACATTGGATTCTGTAAAACTTTGTCAAACACCTTTAGAAATGACAATGCTTTTGACTTTATCCCATGCTCTTTGCTATGTCCATCCTTGGTAGTAAATATTCTTTAATAAATGTTATAAAATAAATCCTATTACATAGATATGATAGAATATATATGATATCATAGAATGATAACATTTCTAACATATCATACATAAATTAATTATAATTACTACTTGAAAAATATATTTTACATTATCTATATACCCTTTAGCATTGGAAAAAAACAAAAAGACAATCTTTTTAATGCACGTTTTGCTCTTACTTAAGTGTTCTGATGATAATTGCAAATTATAACAAAGTAGTTTATTTAGAGTATAGTTTTCCAAGCTATCTTTCTAGAATTATCTTCTTTTAAGCTGGTATCTAAAGAACATGTACATTGTGAAATTTTGTGACCTAAAACCCATGATCAGATCCTTAAATATAGACATAGTAAATATCAGATGCCTGGCTATAAAAAGTGAACAGCAACAGCAACAACAAAGGGTTTTGTGACCAGGGTGCTCTCGGACTGAAGGGACTTAAAATAACTTTTCACTTTCCAAGAGAGGTTTTTATCCCAAAACTATGGGCTATTTCTGGAGGAAGACAGAATAAGTGGATCTATTTCTGCAAAAAGAACTACTGTAGGTAAAATGTATAAATCTTTCAGTAAAGGGAAAGCACATAGACAGAATTTTAAGACCTGATAGGTTTATTGAGACATGGAGAAACCAGTCTGCTGAAATGTGTCTCTATTTCACATAGAAGACCCAAATAGCAGTAATAATGGCCTTCAAATTCTAGGAACAAAAAGTTGTGCTGTACAATGAAATTTAAACTAATGAGCATTAAAATAATTTACACAAGCAGAACCAACAACAAGTTCTAGTTTATGAGCTTAGAAGTACAGAAATCAAAACTGTAGGGGACTTGGGAATTCAAAAATTTCAAAATTAGTGGAATATAAACTATTTAGTTTGAATTTTTGGGATACATTGACACTGCCTAAACATATTCTCTTTTTTCACCCCCACTCCCGAACATTGGGAATTGAATAAAGATGATGAAACTATCAGTTTTGAATTATGTTTACAGCATGCCCAGACATGATGGATATAAAATATTCTGAACATGAAAAAAGTACTTTGTTTCCAGCAGAAAAAGTGAACTGAAGGAGTATAGCAGCCTTCATAGCTCCATGTATGTCAAGTGAATATTTCCAAAGTCAACAAGGTAAATACATGGCAAGTCCTGATAATACAGTAGGCCAGGTTTAGAGGTTAAGTACTCCATAGATCTTCAAGATTAACAACACTCAGTGGTTATAAAATCTATCCAAGCTGAAGCTTTCACTAAAATGACTTCCTTTTACACCTGCTTCCACTTCAAACTTCATTTAGTCAAGGCAGCCTCTACTGTTCCTCTCAAGTGCTCATCCTATTTCTGAGAATAGCTTTCAATACGAGGGAGAATGTTGAGAAATATTTGATTATAGGGATTCTCTACAGAAAGTTGAGTCTTCAAAATATAAGAATTTCTCATGGTTTAACCCCAGCTGGCAACTAAGTACCACACAGATACTTACTCCACCCCACACTCCAAAGGAATTGGGAGGAGAATAAAAAAATCCCAACTAATATCTGTGGGTTGAGATAAAAGCTTAATTTTAATTAAGGGAAAAGTAAGAGAAATAGAAATCTAAAAGGTCTTTGTAAAGGAATTTTTTTCCTTCCTTTCTGAATGTCAGAATTCTGGCCATACTGGTAAAATAAAAACTATGAGTGCATATATATGATACATCTATGGCAATATTAAAAAAATATATATGCACATATATCTATATATTTATAAAATTCTGTGAGATATCAAAAGAAAATATAAACTGCATTACAGATTGTGGTTAGTTGCAACATGTTATTAGTAGCATGTCATTTCAGCTTCACATTTTAAAAACCAGATCTCATTTTCACCTTTGGATAAAGACATTATCAGAAATGATTGCAATATCTAATAAGTGTGCCCTAGAAATTTCATCCACTAGCCTCTAAAGACCCTGCAGAATGAGGTAGATCATATTATGCAGTTTTATGTGTGTAGTATAGTATAGAGAACGACAATTTGCACAGTCTCTTTCTTGACTCTAGCAACATACTTTCCCCAACTGATCTCAGCCTAACGCATTGATAGGAATACTAGAAATTCAGATAGTGACTTAAAATAACTTACTGAATATTTTTCTGTAACAAATTAAAGTTAGGATAGAAAAAATAGATTAAAATCTCTTTGCATATTATCATCTAAACCCCCTGATTTTTCTAACCTATCAAGGTGTAATTTTCTATTTTTTCATTAATTTAAACTTTATATTTTAAAAACATATATTCCTATAAGAATTTAAACTGCATTGTTCATTTTCCTAAACCAGAGTTATTCAGTCACATTTGTCTTACATTTCCTTCCCAAATAAAATGTGTTGACTTCTCAGCAATTTTAAACCAAAGAGTTGTTCACTTTGATGATTATAATTAGTCACTGAAGTATTTTAGACATTTTCAATGAAGTGGTGTTTATCTTACGACTCTCACTTTGAAGAAAAATTTTTAAATTGCATGTGATTAATAGAGATTCCCATTGTTACCAATACTACATCATAGAATAATAACTGGGATAGGTTTTGTGCTTTCTTAAACATATAATGGATGTCCTTCTTTCCTGTGATGAAATTTGACCACGGAGATTATATGTTCCAGTATCATATCAGCAGTAGGGAGAAAATCTCCCTGGATATGACCCCAAAAGCAAAATCCACCAGTGGTTTTATATATAAATTTTTTTCATACAGGAAAAAAATGTACACAAACAAGCAAAGTACAGAATTTCACTTCCCCATGTAACTTTAATTTTAATTTGTTTGCTTGTGAAATGCTTTATGCTGAATGAGTCCAGGTTCTTTCGGAAAGGTGTATCATGCTTAGTGTTTTGTAAAGGAAAATCCCAAGTTATTCACATAAAGATGCTTTTTCCTGTTCTTTACTCTGAATTGTGATCTTAAATAGTTGAAATAATAATAAATAATAATAATAAATTATGTTAAATTATTTTTAAAATAAATTTTTAAAGTTTTTCTTGTGTTTTAAGTTGGTTATCTTTTCTTTTTCCCTGAGCTAAAGAGTCATTGAAGAGTCTGCTCCACGACATTGTCAAAATTTGAACTCTCAGCCTCCAAGAAGCTATCTCTTGGTCTGTATCCCAAATAGAGAAAATTATTTAAAAAGACAACATGACCATACATTTGGATTACTAGATACCATTGCTCTCTTAGGACATGGTCTGCCATCACCCTGCAGAAGGAAATAATGAAGCAACTCTTCCATTTTATATGCCACTTGGGTCTCTGGTGAAAGATCTATAGCTGGCATACTTGTTCTATTCTTTCATCACTCTTTATAGCTCCTGGTATTTCAGGGTGGTGCAGGGTATGTCCACTGCCCATTCTTTAGCAGCAATATAAGCCTGTGTTTAGACTGCTTGCATTGTCATCCTTCCAAAATTTCCCCAAAGAGAAAAAGTCAACTTTGTAAAACAGTGACAGTTTGTACCCTGGGGAAAAAGGAAATGTAATTTTGTAGGCCAGTAAATTTAACCATTTTGCAATACCATTCCCTCAGCTGAATCTCAAAGATTGATACAAGCAATCCTACTGTGCAGTTCCTTGTAAATACAGAAAAGTATTTCAACTGGGAAGGATCAGGAAACCAAAATGTAAGGATTTCAACGTATTCTGACCTGGACATTCAAAACAACTTTTCTAAATTGTTTTGCAATAACTTAAATTCTTTTTCAATGCTATAAAAACATGGCTTCATTTGATTTAGAATGGTTATGGACTTAGGTCTATCTCATTGCCGCATGTCCTCATGGACTCACAATTTCAAGGATTTTGCAGGTCACCTTATAGAAAATAAAAACAGAAAGTAATTTTAAACTGTGTCACTGGATTGGATACTATACAGATGAATGCATGTTTGAAAAGTGAACTAACAGTCTTATTGTCTGGACAGTTCCAATGATTAAAGAAAATACCAATTTTTTATACAGTATGCCAGCTGCAGATTAGAGAAGTAATACTGTCATGCTTAACTGTACTTATTAATCTGCCAGAGACAATAATTTGAATCTCAACAAACTGGAAATGTTCAGTCAGTTGTTGAACTTGGTGCACCAGTTTACTGCCAAATTTTAGACAAACATGCTGTAAATTAATAGGGGCTTAAGATGAAAGTCAGAATATGGAGTTGAGAGCACGGAAAACTGAAATTTCAGGTATCAGTCTCTGCATTGCCAGTACTGGGATGTGGAAATGTTATCTGTAAAGGGCAGGTCAAGTGTTCAAGATCTAGCTCTGGAACGGTGATTCTAGCTTAAACTAGATTAAGCAAACAAAAATTAGAGTTATGATTTTAAGGCATTATTCTTTATCTAGGAAAACTTAGAGTCACAGAGAGGAGCCTCATGACCAAAGGTCAAAAGGGGCAAATATTGCAGAGGAACACATGAGTAGAAATAAAGCAGTAAAAGCACACCTGATTGGAATGAAGGTTAAATTTCATCTTTCTCCCCAGATGAATGATGGTATTTCACTTTCTTTGACTGATAAAAGTCACAAGAGTGACAATTTTTCTACTATTAATGCATTTTGCCAAAGAGTGTAGAAAAATACATAGCAGATAAGATTTCTGGTTTTGGGAACTTTCCTGTACACTTTCCACCAGGTTAAGGCCTGTTCTATTTTTTTCTACTGAGTGTTTTTAGAAAAGAAAACAGAAAATAAATACTTTAGTCAAGAATTATGCCCATATGAAATAAACCAGAAGTAGAAAATAATTAAGTTAGGAGTGAGAAAAAATTGGGTACAGTTTCATAGATATCATATGTATCTAATATGAAATTGATCAGTCAAATACTGTAGATCACTGTGAGGTTCATCTCTTCTAAACAGCTTTTAAAATACTTCTTTAGAATTCAAATCTAATCCAAATCTTTTTCTGGCAGCCACACAGTTTGTGAACCATGACCTAAAATAACTGTTCTGGAAGCTGTGCCAATACTTTCCATTTGCAGAATCTCTAGTATATCAGGAAAAAAAATACCTGCTGGTTTATCTGACAGGTTCTTCCAGGTGACACAGTTCAATCTGAAAAAATGGGTTTTAAAAATGAATAATAAAAAAAAGAAAAAAGAATTGGCAGAATTGAAAAACAAGACTGTAAAGACTGCACGGAGGTAAAAGCCCAGAACACACATGAATTTACCTGTCATATGAAATTATATTTTCTGTGATACTGTGCAAGATATACTGTAGATATACAGTTGTAAGCACTTAATTAAAAACTGACTTAAAGGAAAGCCATAATTAAATTAATTTTTCACAGAGCTGCATTCAAGTTATTTGGTCCTGTATAGGAAAGAGGGGGTATTCCTCTATTTATTCAGCCTTTTTCTTTAAGCAAGTAATTATTTTAAATCATCTATTTTAATAGTAAATTCTTTGTGATATAAATACAAGACCTTGCTGAGCAGTGCTGCTTATAGTCTATAATGAGTTAGACAAATGTAAACTAAAGCCACTTCTATTAATTAAGGAGGCATAATTTGAAAATTGCAGGAGGCTGTCCATGATTCATGGATAGAAATTAGGAGCATTTAACTTCTAGAAAATACTTCCAAGATCTTTAACATCTTGAAAGTCATTCTGCATAGCGTAGTTTTATACACACAATCATAATTCATGTTGCATAGCATTTCCTTACAGGATCTTCAATTCCAACACATATTCTTAAAAAACTCCAAAACAGAGCACAGCAATAATGTAAAAACTGTGTGGAGAATATATTAGAAAGGCATATTCAGTCTTTATTTTCCTATTCTCACTCAGCAATTCGCAACAGACACAGGTATAGAGACAGTATTAAATAGGTACATTCTCTGATTGTAATAAACAACCTGTGTTTCAGCACATGACATCTGTGGCAGAATTTGCCACATCAGCATCTCATGCAAAAATAAAAATGGATTTTTTTCTCAGTTATATTGATTATATTATTGTGATTGATTTATTATTCACTTATGGGAGGGCATAGCATCATGATTTTTGGTCTTGCCTGAGAAGAATGGCTTTAGACAGCTCACTTTCCAGAGAATTCTTCATTTTCAGTTAGTGTGATATTGCACAGCCTATATTATGTGTTCTTAAGAAAGCCAGCATGAAGATTTATTTTCCATCATATTTTTATATTGACCACAGGCCATAGCTATGCTCATCATCAGTGCATTTCACGTTCACATCCCACAGGAGCTTCCTTCTCAAATGCACCAAGCCATTTATCTTAATTCCGTGGTTGAAATCTATTGTGAATCTCTTGTCTGTGTTCTTTAACGCAGCTTGACCAGGCTGGCTGTGACATAACTAGTACATCAAATCAGGAACATTTGACATTTTATTAAAATACATCTATATTGCATTTAGAATATGCAAAAGAAGAGGGAAAAGTGGGGAAAAGTGGGGAAAAGGAAAAAGAGAGAAAAGGGTTTTTTTAAATGATTTATGGGGATTCTAGTATTTTGAAAATGAACATTACTATTCTCCAACTCTCAGATTGATCTTAATGTTTCAACTGTTCAATTTTCTATGATGTTTAAACCTGTTTAAGTCTGAAAGTAAAACTTACTGATTTTGGAAAGTTCTCATGTCCATTTTGTCATCATCCCACTTATACAAATCCTCTATAGCGCATTTGATTTCAGTTACAGTTAGCGCATTTACACTTCAGGCACTGCCCACAGAATTTGTGTTTTCATATTTCTTTTCAATTTCTTCTTACTGCTTCCACCTATTTCAAAGAATTAGCGTATTTTTCCTGTCATAGAGGTAATTTGCACATTTGGATAAAGAAAACGGAAGAGGATGATTTTCTCCAATTTCTTTCAGTATTTTTATTAGCTGTATGTTACACTTGAAATATTTCCTATCATATTACAGAAAATATTAATTGCTGTTTTTTTCTTTATATTTCTTGGAAGACAAACCAGCTTATTACTCCTGTTCTGCTGTCTGACATCTGTATTAAGCTAACTTATTCTGAGTACAATCACACAACAGGATAGTGATGTCCCACTGTGGGCCTAGGCCCATGTTTACACTCCAGTTATACAATATCACATCAAATTTCTTGACTGATCAAAACCCCACCAGATATTTTGAAATACTATCACACAGAATTTACTGTCCCGTCAGAAATGGCATGGTGTAAATACCAAACATACTTTTTTTCATTATGTGGTAGAAGAGTTTCTACAGATTCAAACTCTTTCATCCTTACTTATACTGTGCATTTTAAAGCCTGCATACTTTTCACGCCATTCTGCAAACACTCATTACTGCTTCTCTAAGTCTAAAATTTAATACCCTGGACTACCTTTATTTTTCAATTTCATTTTTTCTGATTTAGTGATCACTAAGCCCACTGCAGTGCTTGAAACAGCTATGGTATTTTGGCAGATATATTTATTCAAAGTAGCCATATTCTCCCAAGCTTTAAGAACATAGTAAATTATGTAAAACAGAAAGGTATTTATATAAAATAAATGAAACATTTAACAAAAAAACTCACAACAAAACCAATTTTCAAAAAAGTGTCAAACCCATGCACAGAGGAAAGACTTATGATCGAGATTTATAAAAGGTAGGAAAAGCAAAGTTTTTCATCTACACGTAGAGAACTATTTATTAATTAAAATTATTTCAATGAGGAAGTAGTGTACAACCTCTTATTACCTTCATGCTGTGTAGTAGAATACTAAACTACATTCAGCGACTGGAAACTACCTCAGGCAGAAAAGCCTGCCCTTGATGCCATAAAGGTGTGTCCCTGCTCCATTCCCTCCAACAGGAAACCTGGGCACTTGCTGTAAAGGTCTGCTTTCTACAGCACTGACAACTTAGCTGACATGCAGTGCTTAGATTAGGCAGATAAGTTCCTATTGTGGTAGACTGAGCCATCTGTGTTAGCAAGTGGTAGGCAGATGCTGACACTGTCAGGACTGAAACTGGTGTTACACAGCAACACCAGGATCTATCCCTCTAGATGCTCCTCAGCCAAACTGGGAAAGCACCCAGTCCCCCATGGTGATGCCCAACATCCCAGACAGGTGCTGAAACAAGAAAAATTGATTGAAGTAATTTTGAGGTGCTCAAGACTAGACCTTTGATTCAAAAACTGCATTTGGAGGCTGCTCTTAGGTTATATACTTAAAGCCTATTCACCATAATCACAAAGGTATGGAAAAGACAAGACAGAAGAGGAACACCAATAGCCTGACTTGTACAAACAGACCACCCTGACTTGGCCACTCCTGAAGCTGTCAGAGAGGGAACAACCAGCCTTGTGCCCACCTGTGAAATCTATTTGGAGGGGTCTGACAAATTCTCCCTAAAATCTCTTTTAGGCTTCAGATTACTGCCTAACAAGGTACGGGGCAGACAAGGGGAGGTTGGAAAAAAGTATTTTGGGACTGTGCAAAAGATATTTCTAGGGATATTATAGAAGCAAATGCAGTAAAAGGAGGGATAAGAGTGGGAAAACAGGGGAAAGAAGATAAAGAGGCTGGTGAGATGAGAGCAGGGGGAGGTCAGTCCTGGTGCCCAGCCATGTCTGCACCAGCCAGTGCAACCTCTCCTTGCCCTTCTAAATAAACCCAGTCTGTGACAGTTTCATGGGCAAGGGCTTCCCCTTGCACACGCCTGTGTGAGAGGGATGAGCACCCACTCTGGCACTGTGCTGAGGGCATAAGCCAGGAGCTGGATGCTGACACCAGGAGATTTTTTCCTAGTAAAATGCACACAGATTTTCAAAATTATGAGGTAATATTAAAAACCTTTAAGGAATAAATTCAGGAATGCAGTTTACCAGTTCATGCAACACAATAACTATGTGTGATGTTGTCATAATAAATCTAATAATATGGTAACATGGTTCTTCTTATTGTTGTTATTAATAATTAATACATGTCAAAAATATCATAAACAATTCTCTTTAAAATTGTGTTGACAAGTGGCTGAAAAATAAGAAATTTTCCTAAGATGAAAAATCACCCATGCTTTAGACTGATACAGGATATTATCCTTAACCTAATATCCCAAATTACGGCATAATAATGCTAATTTTCATATGCATTAAGTCTGAGTACACATGTGAGAGAAGCCCAATAGACATGCATCAACTAAAGATTACAAAGACACAGGTGCCTAAATGTGGCTTGTAAATGTGACATACAAGCATTCCACTCATGCATAACAGTAAGCAGAGCAATATTCCAGATCTTCCCTTTTTGATTGTGTGGGGTTTTGGGGGTTTTTTTTTGGGTTTTTAAAATAATTTCAGGAATTCCGGTGTAACATACCATGATAGATTATTTGAACAAGTTAAAAGGGTGTGGTAAATACAAATGAAAATTTAACCCAAAGCAAATTCTATTATATGTAAGATATAGGAATGATATGTGGCTTAGCACTTTGCAAATAATGTGTCCATAATTCTCATCCTTACTCTTCCTCAGTACTTTACTGAAAAATGCAAGTCTCCAGTTTCATATAATATCTCAGTTTAATGGACTGAACCCTGCAAGTACTCCCCTTGGAAAATATAAGTATAATTGCTTGTTATTGTAATGTTTATGAGCTGATAATTCATCAGGCACTGAGTTGATAGACGCTCTGCACAATATTTTTGGTTTTCTATGCACTAATTAGGAATAAGAAATCCTCCCCTAAAATGTGGCTTTCAAAAGGCTTGAAAGGAGTAAATTTTAGAAGTAACATACAATCTATTTACTTGACGGACCTGAATGGCTGTTTTACAAGTGTTTTCTCATTATTTAGCAGTGATATCTGCACTATGATTCAGCTGTAAGAATTTAACCATTCTTTGTAAATATTTCAGTCACATAGCAATATCTTATTTCTAGAATGTTCCATTAGGTTGATTGTCTTCTGAAAGCAGCAATCAGTAATACTCAGCATTATCTTTCAGATTAATAAATGCCTGCAGTTCTCTTGGTATTATAAAGGCCCATTTAAGCCCTACTTTTATGTGTTTCTAAAGAGACTTTGGCCAAATCATTTTCAATTCAATCACTGATGCTTCACACTAATAATATAAAACATTAAGAAAATCAGTCACTATGTAGTTGGGATGATATTGTATCCTGATACAGGTGATTTTTGTTGGTCTAAAAAAATCCACAAAAGTAACATGCATTTTGGTCAGCCATTAAACTTTGTTATTTTATGACTATTAGAGACCAGATTTCTGATATGTGACCATAAACTTTACATCACCTGATTTTTTCAAAACCATTTTACTCCGCTTGATAAAGTCTTATGATGACTGAGAAACAGTTTTCTGCATGTACATTCTAAGTTTGGAAAATATACCTTCAAAAATATCTGATGAGTTTTAGAATTACATATGCATTACATATGCAAGTAATAATTAAGACACATTAAAAAAAGATGCATATTTGACAAGTTAGATACATGACAATGTTGAAAAACACTTCCTCTTTTGTTGCTACAATGAGAATGGGTGTGTAATGATACATTTTAGGTGCTACTGTTAATTCTGAGAGTTCCATAGTCCAAAAACCATGCTAAAAAGAAACAACATGAGATATTTCAATGATTCGATAATTCATTCAGAAAATTACCCAAAATTCTGAAAGTGAACCTATATTTTACAAAACTCTGTTACTTTGAGCTTTTTCCTTTCCATTCTATATGACCTGACAATGGGTATAAGAATACCACAGGAAAACACTTGCTTTATTTTAGTCTTGTAAAACACCAGGATAATTAGTAATTGGAAAAAAAACCATCCAATCTGCAACCATGGCAATATTAGCACCATGCTCTCGTTCACTGAGCTAATCTCAGTTGTTAATACAATACCTTAAAAAATAAAACCAACAGCAGGCAGTGCTGGCTTCTGGTAACAGGGGCACTGATGTCCCCAGGTACAGCAAGTGATTATCCAGGGCCTGGGGCCAGCCAGGGGCAAGAGGAGATGGGACTGGAGACCAAGACCCTCTCCTGAAATATTGCTGGGGGAAGGGATGGGGGGCTAGGCTGAAATGGAGTCCTGAGCCATGAGCAGGGGTGGGGAGAAGCTCTGAGTGGGCTGGACAGGGACAGTAAGGCCCAGCGGTTTTGTGTTATTTTGTACCTTCAAGAGCATTAGCCACTTAGCAAGAATAAACTAAATACATATTTTCTGACCTTGTCTGTGTTGTCAAGTGGATTAAGTTATTGATTAATGTATTTGAGAAGAGTCTTGAAAAAAATAATATTTTTCTGTATGTTACTAGAATGATATATATGATAACAAAGAAAAAAAATACTAGAATTCAGTATTTCAAGATGTGCATAAATTAGAGTTGCATAGAAATACCACTTGTGCTGCCGCTTATGCTATTATGTTTAGAATACTAAGTCTTAATTAGATGTATAACTAAAATATTTTAACTAATATAACTAAAATAATTTTAAAGTGATTAGTTATGAATAATAGAAAAAAAAGTGGAAAATTTTCAAAGCTCTAGGTTTACTGCTAATTTTAGGAATTCTGTACAGACACTGTTGATGGATTATAGCAGATACATGTACTTACATTTCTTTCTTTTTCTCAGTGAAAAATAAGCAAATTTTAAAAACCTAGGGAAATGCCCTTGTTTTCCAATAGAAGAGACAGAATATTTGCAGGACAGAACAAATGATGTACCAAGTTCTTTTGTCCTCCTACAGCTCAATACATCTATGGCTGAGAAACAACCCGAAACTTTGAGGATCAGGTTACCTTTGTCACTTCTACACTTTCCAGAAAATCTGCACTTGCCCAGGTACTCTGCACAGACAGGCAAAACCAAAGCTCAACATACATATCTAGCACATTTCATAAACTGCCTTCTACAGTTTATAGAAGAAAATTTGAAGGAAAGACCTATTAGAAAAAATTATATTCTTTATCTTTTATTAACAATTCTCCTTTAAGCAACCTCTGAAGAAAACCATTTTATAAAATGAGGCAGAATGGAGAAGTGCAGCTCATCTTTTTCTGTCAAATGCAAAACATAAAATTAAGTAATCTGGATTTTAATTTCCATAAGATGTAAAAATGAATGTACTAGGTTAGACAGAAGATTAATCCAGCCCAACAATATGATTCCAACAATGTTGCCCAATATTTAAGGACTAAGAAAGAATACTGGGAGGAGGAAAGCAAAAACAATTTTTTTTTTTTAATGAGGATATTAACAAGTTCACAGCAAGGTCCTGCTCTGGAACCTCTTAAACCAACAATATTTGGATTGATATTTCCATGCAATATGCCTGGCTGGATTGATATTCTATATTGTGCAGTTAGCAGATTTTTCAACATGAAGAATATGGATTCCAGAATTCTGTAATGACTTCATCATGCTACTCACAGTCTAACTCTGTGTTCTGTGGAGGGCTTCCTCTTTTGAATCTGCATCTTGCCAATGTCTTTGAATAATTCTGCATTTGAGGAGAAAGTGATCAATTCTAAGTGCTCAATTTCTTAATGACATACATGGTCTTATGCTTATCATATCTTCTCTCACTTTGAATACTGGAGAATGCTTTTAATTTAGCTATTCCCTTACAGTGGCTATACCTTTAGTTGTTTTAGCTCTTCCTCTCTGTACCTGACCTAGATGTGTTACATACATTTTGACTAGCATATTCAAATTAAGGACACATAATATAGATTCTAAACCTGGTTTCAATATTTCTGATAGTCTCTTAACAGTTTTTGTAATTTCTTCTCTGTACCTCTTTTATTGAACATTATATGACAAGTTGATACATTTTCACAGAATGCTCTTCGATAACTTCAGGATATCATTCATGAATAGTAATTGTCTGGTTAAAAACATAATCAGATGCATAAAATAAGAATAATACATCTTCTGTACATTATTTTTACATTATTTTTGTGCTTAATTTCATCAACATTTTATTTCTGAGCTCTTCCACACTGCTAGGACTCTTCACTCCTTCTTAGTCTACTTGCGTCCATACTTCCATTCATAACATTTTCACCACACATTGTCCATAGAAAAAATTACAAATATACTTTTAAAAGTACTTTCATAGACTAAAAAACCTTATATATTTTCTGCATGAGAATCTTTGTCCGAGTAAGAGTTTTCCAGGTGAAAACTGAGAATTAAGTGGAGCACAAAATTTCAGATTAAGGGAATGTTCCTAGGTTGAGCTTATTCTGTGAATCTAATCCATAACACTGTTTTTTGGAGTTTAAAATCAGATTTAAGCATTTGGGGGAATTTTGTTAAAAATTTATTTTCGTAATTAATTAATTGCTCCTTTTTTTTATTTTAAACATTTACATGGACTTTAATTTTTAGTTCAATTAATTTTTCTTATATTTTGTGAAAAGAAAGTTTTTCATCACTGTGGAGGGAAGTGGGAGTAAGAGACACTAGAATAATCTCGTATACTTAGGTTACTAAGAACCTGAAGGATTAAAATTCTTCATTAGTGTTTCAAGCTGAGGATACACTTCTGCCACTCATTTTTCATTTGGAGTAGAATACTCCAGTATGGATCTTTGCACTGAGATATTAATGATACAAGTGCCTCTTGCACCTTGCCTTGCAAGCTGCCCACTTGCACGTGCTTGCAAGTGCAGACATAGTTAATTCTTACAGGAAAGATTAGACTAGATTATGAAGCCAAATGAACCTTACAAAGGAAAATTCTGTATATAATCACTGAACAACATTCAAGACAATCTTTACATAGAGCAAAACTCTGGGAAACATATCCCCCTTTCCCTCTCCCCTCAGAAACCATATAGCCAAGTGGGAGGATACACTCTCCAGAAAAGTAACCTGTGTGCCTGCAAAGTTGTACAACAAGCTTATCTTTTCAGAGGCATCTCTGGTAAATGTATTCCAACATTGTTGATGAGTACAAACTGTATGAATTAATATTAAAATATGAATTACTGCTGCACTGAATATGAATCAGCATATTTACTGAATTTGCTAAAAGAAGATTTGCTTGGATGAAGGTGTTTGATGAATTGAAAATGAAGCTTCTTCATTATAGCCCAGTGCATTGCAACTGGCTTATGCACCCCTGCAGAAATTCAGCTTGTATTTCCCTATACCATTGCAGAATGAGAAAAACACTCTTTTCAAACTGTCATTTTATTAAAAGAATTATGCTTGAGACAGCATATTTACTGAATTTGCTAAAAGAAGATTTGCTTGGATGAAGGTGTTTGATGAATTGAAAATGAAGCTTCTTCATTATAGCCCAGTGCATTGCAACTGGCTTATGCACCCCTGCAGAAATTCAGCTTGTATTTCCCTATACCATTGCAGAATGAGAAAAACACTCTTTTCAAACTGTCATTTTATTAAAAGAATTATGCTTGAGACTCTCCAAGAAAAATATAATAACAACCTGCACTTTGTGTTCTCTGAAGTATTCATGAGCCTTTGTCAAGGGAGCTAGATTTCTCATCCACATGCTGTTGCAGCTTGTTTTCTGTTTATTTGAAATCTTGTAGCGTCTTGAGCATCACCTGGGAAATCAAGGTCCATGTCAGATGTGTTGAGGCCCTGATGATAAAAGCTGATGATTGGATGTGACTGAGCTTGATCACAGTCAAAGGCTGTCTCAAGATAAACATCTGATGCTAAAAGACTTGGAAGATGAAACTGGTGATGTCCTTACTCTAATTTTGGGAAAGATAAAGCAGAGAATACATTGCAAAAGAAAATTCATCTCTCAAAATCTCCATTACAGGGATGCAGAAGTACCACAAGAGATATGTACATTCTCAGGAAGATATGCATTAGTATTCATTGCAAAATCTTACACATGTCAAAAGATGTCAGACCTTGGATAATAAAAGAGTAATTATTAAACACTTTTAGCAAAAGAAATAGATCTGACCAGGAAAAAAATAAAGAGAAAAGAATAAAAAGACTTTCAAATATAAATTTATGCTGATTCCTTTAAAAAAAAAAAAAAAAAGAAAAAGAAAATGAAGGATAAATGTTTACATTTTTTGGCCTTGCATCAAAGAAACAAGTAGAAGTTTCAATACTAGAAACCATTTGAATGATGTCAAAAATTTGTAAAAAATCATCAGGGACATAACTAGAGCTTTGCAGTTTAATGGCCTGAGATCTTATCAGTTACCACCACTGGCAGCTCAAAATTGTGTTTGTATCTTGCTGATTTTGACAAATTCCATGTTAATCAGTCTGGAGAGTTTGACCTAGTGTGAGTGTCTGTCCTTGCAAGTTACAAAGAGCTGTATCAATGACCTTCTCATACACCTCCAGCACCTGACCCTGTTCTAGAGGGTTTCATAGAATTTTTTTTGGTGGCAATTACCTGCTTTCGAAATTCAGATATTTTTAAATGTTATCTGACTTCCAGAACACTGTAGTGCAAAAATCAAACACTTGTTTTTGTTGTTGTGCAATTGGATTTTCTTTACTAGTGTTCAGATATGTTAATATTTCCTGTAATTACCAATTGAAATTCAGGTAGTCTAAATTACAATGAGTTTCTCCTTTTCTGACAGAAATATTTTCTGGCTTGCCATTTTCTTCCTGGTCTCTTTTAATATATTGTTATGAATGGATGTGGGGGTTTAAATAAGTCCCTGCCTATTGCCCAGGCCTCCAGCAGCAGGCAGTAGCTTTATTGAGGTGGCCAGCACACCTAAACCCACCCTTATTCGCAAGTTCTCTAATAATGGCTGATTCGGTCAATTACAGAATGAATTATTTATTTAATCAAACAAAACTAACAGAAATTAAGACTTAAAACAAATTGCTACTACACAGGAATAAGGACAAAAAGAGATAACTAGTTAAATACATGTGGGGTTAAAGGTACCATTAATTTTACAGCTAGTGAAGAAATAGTATAACTTAGGATCCAATGCTCCTTACCATCGAATTCCTGATGGAGCACACATCGAAATCCTTTCCCTCAGTTCCCAGGAAAGTAACCACAGAATTTGCATCCAAACTTCAGGAATGAAATTTCACATGCTTTCAGGGTGTGTGGGTAGAAGGCTTTTTTAAACATAAGAATTGTGTCTTTTGGTAAAGAATATTTATTTTTCTTTTATCTCTTCCTACATTTGTTCTCTAGACTAAGATGTTGATTCTTAGCTGGGGGCCTGAGCCCTTTTGGCTCCAGAGATGACCCCATGCTGGGCCTGTGACCCACCTGGGCTATCTCTTGCATATGCACCAACCATCTGTGGTAGAGAGGAGGCAGAAATGTCCTGCCACATATATGATGAAAAGATATAAAGTAGAAAAAGTTCAGGTAACATAAAGTCCTGTGGTAAAAAGAAGAGAAAATTGCTGTGAGTTTGTTGTAAAAAATATCAGATAGCCTTTCCTTCCATGTATGTATTTTGAATCAAAAGCCATAATTTTTAGTTTATTATGTACCTGAAATCAAATTTCCTCAATAGAAGAGGAAAAGAAAAAGAAACTGACTCACTTCATCAAGACTGAGTGAAAAAGGAAACCTATTTAAAAACAAAAAAGTTCAGCCTAAGAGTCTGACTTGAATAGAGTAGGATCCTTTACTGAACTGCTAACTTATTTTCAAGCAGGAAATTGTCCTTTCTGCTTAGAAAATATTCCATTCTGTTAGGAAATTGTTATGGTCTGAGGCTAAGCAGTTCCTGAGTATGTGGAAAATGCATTATCAGATTACCAAGGTGAATATTACCTATTCTTTGTTTACTTATTTTTATCCAAAAAAAAACTATGTTACACCTTCAATTTGTTAGAGACAACTAGCAGTAATATTTCAAAAACATTATGTCAGGGCAATCTGTAGACATGTTTTATTTCTAAGACTATAAATTATATTATTCTCTACTTAGAATGGTGATCTCAACACGGAGAATAATAGCAACAGTTTTATTTCCAATTTGTTTGCATGTCTCAAGTTTTCCCTCTGCTACCCAGTCCTGACACACTAAACAATTTACAGTTAGAATAGTTAATGTAATGCAGTACTTTGTTAAATATATAGCATTTTTTACTTCTTGAGGAAAATCCCCCATAGAGGATTCCTTTTGTTATGTGTTTATCTTTTCATTCACTGATTTTTGATGATATAGACAATACTATTCAAGTGACCAGAAAGTGAACACATTCTGAAGCATATGGTGCCACAATCATTGTCATATTTCAAAAGCCTTCACATAGATGCATGCTGCTTCTTCTCATGAATGACTGCATCTAAATATTTTCCGAATGCTGTCTTTCCCTACTTGAGTAAGTCTAGTCTTCCACATGGAATTTCTACTGAGCCAGGCTTAACACTGTAGAAGAGGTTTGAGGGTTTTAGCATACAAAAGTCCTCTATGATGACGCTGTAATATTTCCAAGGTTTTAGAAATTGGTCTAAAATAGATTTTTGAGATGACTGCCTAAACTCATGGAAATAAATGATAACTAAAGTTATGAAGAGATTCCAGGAAATGTTAGAATTCAGCTTACACACCTGAAGTTCTCTGAAATTTTAGATTAATTAGTATTTTATTTGAGCAATTAAATCGGGATGTATTGAATTGTATTTTATTCACACTAAGAACATTTTAAAAAGAAGCTGAGTTGTGGCAGACAATCAAATTTTGAAGGTAGGGAGAAATTTTAGTATCACATTCTCATATATATAACCACACCTGAAAAAACAGCATTTTGGATAAAAATTTTTTTATATAATGACTGCCACTGTTTTAGTTCCAAATATAATTATTCATTAACATTTAATCAAATAAGCCTTCACACACTCTGAAATATGTTAAAAGAAGATGCGTAACCCTTTAATATGACCTTGAGCTGATAAAACCTCTGGTTCTGTGATAAATGCAAGTTTGCATTTATAGCGTGGCTGCACTTTCAGTTGTCAGTAAAACAGTTTTATGGAAGTTCAAATGAAAAAAATGCAACATCTTGAAGACTTACCTAATCTTTCATTTATAGTACGTAGAAGATACTTAGCTGGAGCAGTTTTATATGTAAGTCATATATCATCCACATAAAAGCGCTGTTGGCTATTCATGTAACTATCAACATAAGAGGACATATCCAAGGTGAAGTGGAAAATCTCTCTAGTCATACCAGTTTATACACTGTAGATGCTTCTTTCAGGAACTGACAGGCCTAGTGATGGGTTTGGCATTTAAGAATATTCATCAATTCATTTTTCAAGGTATTCAAGGGCCTGAAATTGAGCTAGTAACATGCAAATCCTATGAAGTTTCTAATATGAAAGTATGTATTATCTTTGCTGAGAATTTTAATACTTATTTTAGGGAGGAGAAAGGGAAAGAAAATTACTCATTTTTTTAAATATCAGGATTCACTCTGTGAAGTGTGGCATCACTTCTCATTGCAACCTTAATAATATCTTAAGAGGAATACAAAGTTATTTAACACTGCTTTTGATTTCTTCTCTGTAGGTAGAGCGACATCTTTTCACCAGAAAAAAAAAAAAAAGTATTCTGAAAGATCTCTAAGGGTTGCAAAAGAAGGAGTGTGGCTACTTTATTGTGTGGCTTTGATTTTCACTTAAGCGTCTACAGTGGGAAGTAAATAACAGTCTCCCATGCTGCCATTTTCAGTATCTTAAGTCCCAGAAGGGAATTTCTTTCCTAAACAGAGAAAAGGAGCCAACTGGGTTTGCACTATCTAGCCATCAATTCCCAGTGGAAACCAGGGAATGAGAAAGAAAGTATACCCTCCTTTTGCATGAACAGTATGGGGGAAAAAAAGAAAGATGCTTAATGAGAGTTGAACCTGTGATCTTGTTCATTTCACTGCATCTGCAAGCACCCTCCTAGTGTAATGAACTACAGACTATTCCTTTTGAACAGGTATAAATGTGCTTTTCAGGATTGGAAAGCAAGTAAATTCAGGAAATTAGGTGGTCTGGAAGTTTATCTGACACCTTGTTTAGAAAATGCTTCATGAAATTATTTTCCATAATGTCATGGTATAACCCTAGGTGGCAACTAAGTGGTGTCCAGCCACCCACTCCTGCCCCCATTTCCCTTTGTTCTCCAGAGCTCAAAGCTTAATCTTTGAATTGAGTACCTATTAATATTGAACATCTCAACCAAGGTATCTAAAAGTCAAATTGAATGTCTACAAACACATGCAAATACAGAGTCTAGTTATTTATTTATGTTTTTGTGACTGAAATAGATAGATCTTCCTTTATCAGGAATACTGAGAAGCATTTTACTGCACAGGAATTCTAATTGTGTCTTTCAGCACAAACAAAGGCAGCAGAACTGGATTTATAAGATGGAAATCTAAAGGCTACCCCACAGAGAACTCTTTTTAATTTACAGAAATCCTTAGACTCAGTTAGCTTAAAAATAAACACCTGCAAGAAACTCATTGAATTTACTAGGAAAGTAACTAAATAGAATCCCTTCATCCTAGCATAATGAGCTCCATATCAAGTTACCCTAGTTTTATATGACAGTGCAATATATTAATTGCTTCAGTGTTTATTTATCCTTGCAGAGCACAGGGAAGAAAAAAAAATTTCCTTACCATGCAATTTCAGATTTACCAGGAAAATACCTCTTCCTAAAATTAACATATCAAATGAATGGTTTGGTTATTAAAAAAATTAAAAAAAAAAAAAACTAACTTGGAAAACTTTCAGTTTCGCATTAACCTTATGCAATTTTCCTACACATGAAATATAAAGGTACATAATTCTAAAACTCCATGACAAATCTATACAAAAAAGCTATTGCATGCTGTAGAACACCATAAACATTTTGTGCTTTGTGAGCAGCTCTATTCTTTATCTGTAAAAACACTTAGTTTAATTTCTTATACATTCATCATACCTGTTTCAATTCAAAAGACACTAATTTGCATGTATGCAGAAAAATAATCGAAATTCCAGAAACTGGTCAATAAAAATTGTTTTATAAAAAACAACAAGAAAAAAAAAACAAAACAAAACAAAAAAAACGTGAAAAGGTTTTCTTTAAACTCAGGTGGGTTTTATGTAAATTCAAAGGTTAAAAATTGCTATAAGAAATACATAGTCCTAGTACAAGTTGTTAAACCTAAAATAGGGACTAGAAGAATTATAAAGCATACAAGAGGTACAAACCACAGTTTTGTATCATTTAATGGGTGGCTCAGATGAGCACTTTTAAGCTTTTATTTTTTGTCACTTAATCCTTTCCTAGGGATTGCTGTAATCACACAAATGGCACAAGCACACTTACATCCCAAATAAAAAGTATAGTGAAAATATAAAAAATCCTGAGTTTGAAGGGGCCATAAGAATCATCAAAGTCCAACTCCTGGTCCTGCACAGAATGACCCCTGTTCCAGAGATCCTTATTAAAGAAGACTAAAACCAGTGTCAATATATTTACCTATAGAACAAACAAATATACCAAGTCCAAGAAATAGATATGCCATTCATATTTTGTTATTTTATTCTGAGTTTCAGAATGTGACTGAAAGTAGTATTTACTATTTCCTGCATAAATCTTTATTTAAATAAAAAATGCTTATTTCCTCTGAGGCTTTTATATTTTACAATGCTGATACAGACAACAGTGAAAAATTTCAGTTTAATATTTTATTCTACCAAATTCCATTATAATATGCTTCAAATTAACTGATCTATTTTTCCTGAAAACAAGTGGAGAAAAGGTACTAAAAAATTCCATTTCAACTTTTTCAGAAGATGGTAGTCCATTTCTAAAAAGCATTTAATTTTAGATATTTCTAGTTTAACTCAAACATAAGAATTTGAGGGGTGGGAAGGGTTATTTATTGAAGTAAAAAATCTTTTTTGTGCACAGTCATGGCATACAAAAGTCTTCAAGTGTTTCCATAATCCCTACAATACTGAAATGAAAATTTGGATCCTGTGAAACAAGGAGAAATTACCACTGTTATTTCTTAAGTGAAGAACTGATGCATGGAGTGATTTCAGCCAAGTACTTCCATTAATTCCAGGTGTTCTGAATGATACCACTAGTAGCTAATTTCCCACATGATTTAAGAGTGTATATTCCAGCAAAACTTTCTTTCTCAGGGCTTCCAATTTTTCTAGTAATCAGGGTTCTGAGCTTCAACAGAGGCACCCAAAAATGAGAAAAATGCCATTAATGACTGTGTGCAAAAAGTCTGGGATTTAGTCAATTAAAAGTTTCTATGCAATAAAATGTGAATTGTCAATCACCTAGTAAGAATTTCATACCAGATACAAAGATATTATCTAGTAGTCCAAACTAGAATTCAACTGTCTTGATAAAGATATTCCCTTTCTTTCCGTTTCTAATAATCCCACTCCTACAAACATATAGGTGGTCCAACTCCTTTGGTAGCTGCCACTCCACTGCTGAACACAGCACTAAAATATTTGGTTATAATTATCTCAATATTTCTGAAGCATCAGACCTCTGTAATTTACAAATCTTCTAACTCTTCAGAGTTTTAACTGAGAAGTTCTGTATAGACTCTGATGTTTCTCTTTTATTCTTTTTTATGAACACTTGAATTCCCTTTACTGCTATAGCTGTATTAATCCCTTCTACAATTACAGAACTTGAAAAACATTTAAAAATTAGTCAGTTGATTTTTCATCTATCTACAAGTAAATTGAAAATGTGTGGGGCTTTAGGTATGTTCACTGGTAATCTTGATAATATGCTTAAGGAGTGAAATTATGAAAAGAAGCAGACAGCAGTCTTTCTCAGACTTCAAAATCCAAGCCTGGGCTATGAGTCTATGAGCTGATCTGGTGAAAGATGAGCCCTTGTTTGGGCTATGAAGATGGGGAAAGACTTTCCTCTTAAAGTGCAATGTTACTTCTCACTGACTCTTCTAAATTCTGTCTCTAACTGAAGGAGAATATTCTGCCAAGAATAGAAATGTGTTGTCTTATTAGCAGAACCAATATATGTGTGAGAAAATAAGTTGGGTAAATGTGACATAAAATCATCAACTTTTACTTAACATTTATGAATAAAATAAAATATATTCCTTGCCATTGAATAACGCCCCTTAGCAGAGGGAATTAAATCTTTAAATCTTCAAAAGATTTAACTAAATGATGCATCTCTTGAATGGAGTATTGTCACTTAGCTGAAAGACGAAATAATTTTTAAAATTATAAGGTTTTAACAGGGTTAAAAACAGAAGAGCTAAATGTATATGACATGTCACCATGACAAAAAACAATTTTCTCAAAAGCAGTTATAAAGAATGAAATCTGCTGTTAAATTGCATAAACTTGTCATGCACTATCACTTTAAAGCACAGCTTGCATCTGAATTTGACATTAGGATGACATTGAAATTTATAGGCCAAAAAGGAACAGCTGTATCCATTAAAGCAAACAGGTACAGCCAAATCCTTTATACTGCAACTAAGAGGAAAAACACCCACTGGTGCTGTATATAGTGGCTGTTTCTTTGAAGCTAATAAAGTGCAAAACCTTCCGTGTTGCTCTATAAACCCTCACTGAGGCATTTGACAGTCATAAGAATTAGTGGCTGCATTTAAGGAACATGAAGCACTACTGAGAGAAGAATTCTGCCAAGTACTAAAGGAGTTCAAAAATAGCTTGATATGACTAATTATGCATAACTGAGTTTTGCTATGATTGCTATCTACTTAGTACTTGTTATATTATACGTGGTTGTGCTATACTGGGATTTTTTCACAAGGCCTCAGTATATACAACCTCAAATTGATGAATAGTTTTGATATTTTCCAGGAGAATGATTGTAAAGTAGAAATTATTCAGGCCTTCATTAATCTATGAGATTTAGTCATATCAGCCATATGCAAGACCTAAATTAAATAACTTTTAATGTAAGACCTAAATTAAATGTCAACTCCTTCGTAAGCCCTTAAATCATGTGGCCCAGTCCCAGGTTCTGCTGAAGACGGCTGAAGTCCAGGTTCTGCTGATACCTGAGTGTACACAACTCAGTGGAGACCCTGATGTCAGTGTGCCTCACTTGAGAAAAGAGCAAAGACATTGACAGACTTAGCAAGACAGTCTTTTCTCTCATAAAATTGAAATTTGGCTGTATATTGGTTTGAAAACAAACNATAGCAGGAGATAACAGCTAATGGCCCACAGCTGGTGGTAATAGAATACATCTATGTTGTAACCTAGGACAGGCTGTGTTAAGATGGGGATTTAAAGCTGATCCTCTCTTTGAACTGGCAGTCTTCTACTGAGTCCAGGTGACCAATTTGGAAAGTTTGAAATTACAAGTATCTTCCTATAAAAGGCACAGTTTTCTAAGCAAATCACAGTGTGGGCAAGCTGTAATTCATTTGCTTCCCTGCTCTTTAGCTAAAAAACCCTTTATATTCTAAAAAGTTCATATTAAAACTATCTAATAAATATAAATTTTTATTGCTAGTTATATTATTATGCATGAGTTTGCTATTTCATATATCTAGGTGTATAAACAGTGTATATGCATATAACTTGCATATATTAATTTTTTGTCACTCAAAGCTTTTTTGGCAAAATAGTTCTGAATGCTAATGTTTTCCAGAATTGGTGGGTTTCCTCTAGAGAATTGTTGTTTCCATCTACATAGCAAAGAATCAAGTCACATAGCTAATATCCCTGTATGTATAGAGAAGCTGTAACCTGTGCTTGCACAATTATAATGAAGTCTGATGGTTTAACTGGGCCTATCAATTTGCATAAAAATTTACGTAGCTTTCCTATGGCCTTTTTCCCAGTTTGATCTATTTTAGTATCTTAATTTTCAAGAGCATTTCTCCTTGCTTAAAATTCACATCTGACAACACCAATAAACACTTTGAGCCACTCTTTTAATTCCTTTCATTTATCTTCAATAAACTGTAGGAAGACACAGACACACACAAAAGGATGCTTCAAATACAGCCATCTCAGCTCCACAAATGAAATTTCTAAATAAAGCTTCCAGTCACCAAAACTGAGTCTGAATAATTGAGGACACCGTTCAGTCTCTTAGTAATAATCTTCTGCTTAGCTGAATAATTTTTTGTGACTCCAGGATTATAGAAAGTTGCAAAAGCCAAAATAACATGTGCAACCAACCCAGAGAGCCTAAGTGTTCATCCTAATGTACCCCATGACTCAATAATTACAGTTCAGGGATGAGCGCAATAAACAGAAGCTTCCTAAATCTTAAACTGCCAACTCATCAAAGCCCAGCTGTCCTTGAAGCAATGGAGTTTTACAAGGTTCACAAATTCACAAACACTTGGGAAACATCTATTAGTTTTTTATTTTGTCCCTTTGTAAAAGAGTAGTGAGATCAAAAATCTTTTCAACTCTTAATTAAGTAATCTGACCCTGCAAGGCTTCCTGACTGTCTAGACTTCTTATATGAATCAATTTTCTCTTCTAACAGGTTCTGTGCAACGTTCTTAGTGTTGACTGGAGCACTGCTAAAAGAAACGGAAAAGGCCTGAAGACCTAATTAACACATTTACAGGAAGGATTAACTACTCACCTTAGCTTTGAGGTTTCTTAGACAGAGAAGAATTTTTAAAAACAAAAAAAAACCCAAAAAAACCCCACAAATAAACAAACAAACAAAAAAAAACAAAACCCAAAATCAAACAAACCAAAACCAAAACCCCAAACAAAAAACCCCATGAACCACAACCAAACAACACAGATGCTTTCATCCCTAGGGTAGCATGGTCGGAAGTTTTATTCATATCCAGCTGCTACCACGACTCTCCTGTACCATCCTTTTGATACAGATGGATTCTCTCTCACCAGAAAAAGAGTAGGACATGCCACACAACCCATTGAGACTTCTGCTGCTCTGATCTTCTTTTCTTTTTCGGATAAGCTTTTGCATTCAATCCAAAAATAAAATTCAAATACAAAAATAAAGTCCTGTGTGTCTCTGAAATACAAAAAGGGTCTCAGTTCTCCCATGTTAGAAAATGCTTTTCTCCTTGTCTCTTTTTCAAAAAAGTCTTCCACTTGTTTTCAAGCCGACTCCTCTCCTATGAGGTACCAACAGTCATGGGTTTGGTTTATTTTCTGGTCCCAGTCAGGGTGACACAGGCTTCGATAGTGACTCGAGGCAGCCTGGAAACACAAACCTGCAATCTGCAGCCCTTCCCCTTCCAACAGCCCTCCTACTTGCTTACCTCCTTTTCTCTGACCTATTGTCCTTCCAGATAAACATACAGTGTTTGTTTTTTGGGTTTTTTTTTAATCTGCAAGGATGCACTACTGGCTCATATTCAGCTTGGTGTGCAGCAGGACTGCCAGGCCCTCTTCTGCAAAGCTGTTTTACAGCTAGTAAGACCCCAGCATGGATAGGCACATAGAGTTATTCCTTCTCAGCTGCAGGACTTAGCACATTCCTCTTGATGAACTTTCTGAGATGCCTGCTTGCCCATTTCTCCAAGCTAGAAAGGTGCCTCCAAATGGTGGTATAACACATTTTCATACCACTATGTAGGCAGTCACAACCTTGCACAATGTTACTGATATAGTTGCCTAGGCACTGCCTTCCTTGCATGATCATACTCTGCAAAGATTCCCCTGGGTTCCTCTCCATTTTTCCATGGGGTCTGGCTGTTTCTCATAACTTGTATCTGGACCTGCAAGATCCAGCCCTCCCTGATGGTGCTACCTGCAACATTCATCACTTTGTTATTTAGTTGTTATTCAGCATAAATATGATCAGCATTTTTTCTGTTCTCAGCTGTCTTTTCCAACATCTTCTTCAGTTGTCTAAACTTCATTCCAAAGCCTAGTCAACAGAGTAGTTGCTTGTAGTTCTAACATTACACCTCTTTGAAAATGCATGCAACACACACTTTCAAATCTCATCATTTATGTATTGTAGCTCCAGATAATGTTACACAGCATTTTAAGTTTTCAAATATTTAGTCATCTGATTGTTACAGAAGAAAAAATGGTTCTGATTTCAATCTTGAAGATTTCCATAACATTACATGGTTTAAAAATAAATAAATAAATATATTATAAGAGTGCGGAGGACATTCTGTTCTGTTCTGTTCTGTTCTGTTCTGTTCTGTTTAAAGCTATCTCATAGAATACCAAATGAAGTGTACTCAAATGATCGATAAAATATGCAAATTATTGTGATGGAGAATGTTGTTTTTACTTTAACACAGTATAATTTATTTTCTAAACACAATCTTGTTATTGATTAGATGTGGAATTTATTCTACTCTTTTAAATTTAAATTATGTCAGAAAAGAACCAGTGACTTATAAGAAAACATGTTGGATTTTTTAAATTAATCTTAAGACATTTGTCCCTACTGGAAGCAACCCACTACTAGCAGTATACAGAGAATGATTTGAATGCCAATTACATACCATTTCCTGCAAAATAATATACTGAAGGCAAATCAACATTTGGATCACATTATCGGCAATGTAAATGAGAAAGAAAAAAAATATAGTCAAGTATGGTTAGCAATGTATTAAGTTTTGAAGATATTTTTCATTTTTATTAATTTATTTATTTATACTACTGAGTCAGGAAACTCTGCTTCAAAGGGACAAACTGTTGGATATAAAATCTGTTTTAAATGAATGATTTTGCATCCACAGTGATTTTAAGTACATGATATATTACACGGTTGGACCAAATGCATATTTAGTCACTATCAACATCTCTAAAACATCCAAGAAAATCAACTCCATGACACTTTTTTCTATTCTGATACCTTTTAATAACTTGTTAATTTTCTCTGTGGAGGCACAAGTCTGTTGCCCTTTTCTGAACACACTCCAGCATCTCAATATCTTCCTTGTAGAGAGCGGTCCAGAATTGAATACAGCACTCAAGGTGATGCCTTAGGTTTTAACTTACATATTTTTCAAATCCTGTACTGCCTAGTGTGTAACTCTGAGGTCTCTTGTAGCCTGTTAATTTCTGCTCTCTCGTGCTAGGTAGACATAACAAAGCCTGTCCAGGCTTTGTCTTCAAGGACGCCTAGACCATCCTAGGCTCAAAAAGTATAAACCAAGAGCCTTTGAGAGGGGGGAAAGCTGAGGGGAAATTACATCATTAAACTGAAGCTTTAATTGTTGAATTAACCCTGATATGCAAATGAACCAAGCTTATAAAAGTGTGAAAAACTCGTGACCCGTCGTCCATCTTGGGGTCCATCTTGGCAATAGCCTCTGGCTCCCCAGGGTGTACCTTTGAAGGCCTTTCAAATAAATACCTACTTTTATTCCCTTACTCCTGTCTAGTCTCTGTTTTAGGTGGCAAAGGCACCTAAAGGCATCAAAGGTATGGCCTTGACAGTGCTAAAGACAAGGGGACAATCACTGCCATGGTCCTGCTGGCCATACTATTTCTGATACAAGCCAGGAGGCCATTGGCTTTCTTGGCCACCTGGGCTTCTGCTGGATCATGTTCAGCCAGCTGCCAACAAGCACTGCAGAGCCTTTTCCTCTGAGTGGCGTTCCAGACACTCTGCCCCGAGCCTGTAGTTCTTCATGGGTTGCTGTGCTCAAAGTGCAGGACCTGGCACTGCACCTTATTGAACCTCTGCAATTGGCTTCAGCCCACTGATCCAGATTGTCCAGATCCCTTTGCAGAGCCTTCCTTCCCTCCTGCAGATAAATACTCTTATCCTGTAAGAGACTGGAGACAAGTGAAATATGTGGGGGGGAAGAGGGGACGCACACACGCACACACGCACACGCACAGACACACACACTTCTGTGTTTTGAGGCAGTAATCATTTTCTCCAGTCTCTCACTTGCTGTTGGCAGCAAATTTACTCAGGGGGCACTCAATCCCCTCATCCAAATCATTCATAAAGATGTTAAACAGGGCTGACCTCAATACTGAGCCCTGGAGGACAACACTCATGACTGGCTGCCAGCTGGATGTAACTCCATTTCCATTCAGCAGCACTCTCTGGATCCAGTCATCCAGACATTTTTTTACCCAGAGAAGAGTGTGCCCATCNTGCTGGATCATGTTCAGCCAGCTGCCAACAAGCACTGCAGAGCCTTTTCCTCTGAGTGGCGTTCCAGACACTCTGCCCCGAGCCTGTAGTTCTTCATGGGTTGCTGTGCTCAAAGTGCAGGACCTGGCACTGCACCTTATTGAACCTCTGCAATTGGCTTCAGCCCACTGATCCAGATTGTCCAGATCCCTTTGCAGAGCCTTCCTTCCCTCCTGCAGATAAATACTCTTATCCTGTAAGAGACTGGAGACAAGTGAAATATGTGGGGGGGAAGAGGGGACGCACACACGCACACACGCACACGCACAGACACACACACTTCTGTGTTTTGAGGCAGTAATCATTTTCTCCAGTCTCTCACTTGCTGTTGGCAGCAAATTTACTCAGGGGGCACTCAATCCCCTCATCCAAATCATTCATAAAGATGTTAAACAGGGCTGACCTCAATACTGAGCCCTGGAGGACAACACTCATGACTGGCTGCCAGCTGGATGTAAGTCCATTTCCATTCAGCAGCACTCTCTGGATCCAGTCATCCAGACATTTTTTTACCCAGAGAAGAGTGTGCCCATCCAAGCCATAGGCAGCCAGTTTCTCCACAAGAGTGCTGTAAAGACGGTGTCAAATGCTTTACTGAAGTCCAGATATGCAACATGCACACATTTCCCTCCATCCACTAAGGGTGCCATCTTGTCATAGAAGAATATCAGGTTCACAGTGTCTATGAATTTGACTTCATAGTTTTCAATGGCCTTTTTGGATTTTACACATTTTGGATTTTACACAGTTTTTTCTTTCACTTTACTCCTTTGTTGATTTTGCATTCCTAAAATGCACATGCCAGTTTCATATCATTCTTCTCACTTGCGAGATGCATCAGTTGAATGAAAATTTATACAGGAGCTGCAGTTTACCATTATATTCACTACTGACCATTTCTTCTGTGTGGTGTTATAACATACTTCCACTGTCTGCATGTCCACTTCTGGGACAACCATTCAAGCTGTTAGGAAGAAATTGATAAACTGTGTGTGAATTTCTGATGACAAGCAGCCAATAATTAATTCTCTTTGGTTTTGTTTTTTCCCACCTGACCTCAGGGTGGGATGTTTACTCAGATATTCACTGTTGTAAAGACTGTGGCAACATCCTATTGTATTTTCCTCTGAATAGCTCAACCCACCCTCTTTTTGTCAGTTATTGGCAGCAGTCTGACAAGTCTTAAGGAAAAATGAAAGGGTGTCCATCATATTGTGAATTTGTCACCAGGACCTATTGTACTATTAGCAAGCTGGTAACAAAAAACCCTGCTTAACTTCTGGGAATCTGCCATTTTTATAATATACAATAAAATAAGTCTTTCCTGCTGGGCTTTAGTGGAAGGAAGACTACTACAAACTAGGACCTCATTGCTTGCTACATCATTAATCCAAATTTACGTAATTCCCCCAGAGATAGGGATAATGGAATTATTGAAGCAACTGATTGTAGTAACTGTTGAGATGCTAATCTTTCAACCTGAAGGAAGAAAAAAAAATTCTGATGTCATAATAATTCTTATTAAAGCCTGGATATTTCTTTTAATATGGCCAACACTAAAAGAGAAATTTTTGAAATGAGAAGATATCACCATCTGCTGTTAATGTCTAAAGAATGCTGCCAAGTTATATAAATTTGAGACCCCTTCTTTATTTGGCTTCATCAGCTGTCAGAAGGAAAAAACTAAATTGTCCTTAGCAGACTGCAACATTAATTGGTTTTCTCTGGGTGGACACAGCAAGAGGCAAATTACTTCATTCAAAACTATGCAAACAACTAACATTTAAATCTTGACAAAAAATGTTTGTTTCTATTTATGTCTTGTTTATTTTGGGGGGTTTTCTTATTTGGTTGGTTGGTTGGGGTTTTTTATTGTTTTCATTGAAATCCTTTCATCAGAAAACACATTTTTGGCCCAGTAAGATATTGCACACTGTTTTCTTGCCTGGAAGGTCTGGACTTCCACTACTGTAATAGAAAGACAGGAAGAAAACTCAGATTCACTACATGTCCTATGGGAAAAACTGAGAAAGTACCTGTTTTCAGAAGCTTAGTCATGGCTCAAATAATTTAATTGGCATATATTTAGGTGAGACATCAAATTAATTAGGGTGATTTACTCAATAATGGGTTCACAGTTAACTACTTTAAGCAAAACATAAGCCATGAGTTTTGCAGGGAATAGCACTATTATGCTACTACTCCAAATTCATATCAACAGACTCCTCAAACTCAGAAATAAAACAAAAATAATTAAGAAAAGGAGAGTTGTTTTATGATACATAACTTTTCCTTTTTGTAATATAAATTAGGTACTAGATTTAGAGACAAAGGAGTTCATCCATATAATACCCTTACTCCTATGGAGTTTTAAATATGTAAAAGAGTTCTAACTTGCTAAGAAAGGAAAAATAAAACCCTTAATTTATCAAGGCAGTGAAACACTGTGATGATATACAAGGAAACAACTTTAGAATGTATTGGTCCTCTTAGCACCATATAATTACAAAACCCCCTGTTTCTTCAAAGGAAAGCTGATTATCTATTGCTTCATACTCAATATTATATGTATCTTAGGAAAAACAATACATTTAAGCAGTGGCCTTCTACTCTCTGTACCCAGTTCATCTGCACAGCAACGTGCAGACAGAAACTCAGTCAAGACCAAAAATATCAGCTTATGGTTGTACCAGCAAAATATTCAGTATGTGAGTATTGCTAAATAGCATATTTAGTTACGTCTTCAGAGCTACTTATGCTTTTTCTAATAACTCTGGCTTTATTCTTTTACTTTATTCACTTCGATCAAATTAGAGAAAAAATATTTGTAAATGATACAAAGAATAGCATCATCAATTAGAGCACAGAGGAACATAATGTAGGATTTTTAAGGTTACATTATCCCTAGGGAATGGTCTGTGGTTGTATCAGGGTAGATTTAGGCTGGGTATTAGAAAAAGGGTCTTCACCCAGAGGGTGCTTGAGCACTGGAACAAGTGTCCCCAGGGAAGTGGTCACCGCACCAGCCTGTCAAAGCTCAAGAAGTGTTTGGACAATACTGTAGGGCACGTGGTGTGATTCTTGGAATGCTGTATTTCCCCACGTCTTTCTCTTATTAACTTGCCTGCCTTTTCCACATTGTCCCCCCTTCTCTGCCCCTAGTCCTGGGCACACCCTCAGGTTCTCCCTATTGGTTCCAGTGCCCCAACTCCACCCATGTACTGCCCCTGCGCCCTGAGAAAATCCCAAGCTCCCTGACCATGTGGTCTCTCTCTCTGTCTGGGAACCAGCTTGTCATCATGGGAAATAAAAGTTCCTCTGAGGTTCATATGCAGGGACCCTTCTACCTCCTTTATCGCCACCATGTTGCAGAGCCCAGCTGGCCAGAGCAGGAGCGCGGGGCTGCCCAAAAGCTCTGAGGGAGAGCGGAGCAGCCGCTCCATCCCAAGCAGCCTCTCCATCCCAAGCAGCCACTCCATCCCAAGCAGCCGCTCCGTCCCAAGCAGCCGC
>VWZQ01008813.1:112667-123570 GCA_013397015.1 Myiagra hebetior | reverse complement strand
CCCCTCCTGCCTCATTTTGGATAGGGGAGTCTTTGTAAACCTGGCTTCTGTGGGCTGTGGTCTCCCTCACCCCAAACTCAGCCAGAGAAGAATCTCTGCTGCGCTTGGCTTTCTTGTGGATGCATACCTCTCCTTCCTCCTTGTTTGTTTTTTCCTAGGCCTGAGACGATTAAATAAAGGGTTTTCCCTTTATCTAATCTTAGTGGTTTAATTTGCAGTCTAAAGCCCCAGTCAGGTATCCTCAGGGAGGTTTCTTTGGTTGTAGCTTCTTTATACAGTTTTTGTTATAATGAGCAGAACTTTATATTAATGTTTGAGGCGTGAACTATTTCAGTCTCTGACAGACATCAACATTATCAACATGTTATCAACATTTTTCTCAGCTTAAATCTAAAAACACAGCACTGTACCAGCTACTAAGATGAAAATTAACTCCATCAAAGGCAAAACCACTACAGGTGTCCAAAAAGTCCAGAATGGAAGAACAAGGATCAAGCTAATACAAATTTATATGAAATGGACCTTCCAATTTTTTAGTTGCATTTGTCAACAGAGACATCCTGGTTTATATACTTATGATACAAAAAAGAAAAAGAGGAAATAATAATAATAACTGTGTCTTTAGCTGCTGTGTAGACTGAGCTTCATTTATGCCTCAGGGGTACCAATCTGTTGGCAAGGACAAGTAAGAATACCAATGCTCCATTCTTTCTGAATCCCCACAGTCTAGGAAAATACAAATCTTTGCCAAAGAGGAGCATGCAGGAGCTTTGCCAGTGCAAGGTGTTCCAGAGATGCAGTTAATGAGCTCATCGTCTTCATGTTGGCTACATGCTGTCAGGAACAGCTCTGACGTCTCTCTGGGCACCAAAACCAGGGTATAATCCTTATGGGGAAATCCTCATAGCAAATTGCTTGAACAGCTATGACCACAATTTCTTCATGTGCTTTCTGCCACCAGAGCCTTTAAGCTCAAAATAACTCTGGCACCCACTAACAGAAATGATCTGGTGATCTATTTTTGTATAACATATTCCCAGTTATGGATTTTAGACAAAGATTTATTTATTATTTTCTTAGTCAGGAACTAGTTTGTTACAAAATTAAGAAATAACCACATTAATTTTATTGTTCTCAAAGTTGATCTCTAGGCCAATTTGTTAGTGTTTAATGGGTTTGAGGCATATATTTAGTTGGGAATTGGAGCTCTTTTTATGAACTGGAGTAATTAATTTGAGATACGCTGAGGATTTTATCTCTTGCAGTACACTGCTTTAGGTATAGATTCGGAAAGAATTACATCTATTGGAGGAAAATGCCTAAGGGAATTCTGTACAAATGAACAAACCTGTCTTCTCTGCATCCCTACTTCTTTTTTATGCATGATGCATTGTATTGCTTGAGAAAATAACATTTATTCAGTGGACAGGGTTATCTGTGAAGTATAATGCTACTGTCAAATTTTATGCTTCTACTAGATAATAATTCTAATTGTTTGTGAGCAGATCTTCATGAAGCTTTCTTCCTTATGTCTTTCTTATTTCCCCTCGTGAACACAAAATTGCAACTATCTTGCTACCTCAGGACTAAACCCAGTGTTCCCTGAGAACTCTGCTTTACATCCCAAAATATTTTGTGTGGCAAAGTTTAGACTAAATTACAAAAAAAAAAAAAAAAAAAAAAAAAAAAAAAAAAAAAAAAAAAAAAAAAAAAAAAAAAGCAGCAAAAAAAAAAACCAAAGAGCTTGAAATTGTAATTACATTTTACTGTTTTCCCAAAACTGGATTTTTGCAGGATGATTCTGAGTATTTCAATCATCTACTCTTTCTCAAGTTATTAAACACAGCTGCTCCTCTTCTAGCCTTTTCTTTCCCTTCCCTCTCCTTTCTTCTTCTTTTCCTTTTCCCATGCATTTTCATTTTAATTTTTTATTTTCCTTTTCTTTTTTTTTTCTTTTGCTTTTCTTCTTCTGTTTTGTTTTTTTTTTTTTTGGTTNTTTTTGTTTTTTTTTTTTTCCTGGATGGTCTTACCTGGAGGTACAAAGATTCAGGATAAGAGTCTCAAAATACAAATTGTTATGAAAGCCCATGTTATTTAATTCACTCTGTGTTAGAAAGAGTTATAACCTAAAATGTAGTATGAATAGTTAGACCACTACCATGAAGTGGTCCAAACACAGTTTCAATCAACTCAAGAATAACTGCTCTTTCAGTGTCCCAGAAAAATTTCTCAGTCTAGTACTTTGGACACTGTAAGGATTGCAAAAGCCATCTAGTCTTCATACACAAGCAGGCAACTGGACTTGATTAAAATGGCATAATTTCAGCTAGTAGATTTCAATGTTTTGGACAAATCTAATAAAAAGGGCTTTTTTCCCCCCTGTTTTTATTCTCTTTAACAGTAAAATGTTGAATGTAGGTGAAAATATTTTTTTAAAAGATAGGTCAATACTATATGCAAAAAGGAAGCAGGTTATACCATTGATACAATTGTTGATATTCTTAGTTCATGAATTGGCATCTCATGCTTTTCAGAAGACTAAATAAATTTTTACAATTCTTCTAATTTTTAAAAAATTTAATTAGATGGGGGCATCTACACAGTCTGCAAGTGTGTTAAAAAATACACAAAAAATATAAAAGCTATAGACAAGTATTATGATCCGGTTTAAACCCAGAAAAGCAAAGAAAGCTAAGTCTCTGTGCATAAACTGGAAAGAATTTAGAATGTTCAAAATATTCCCAAAAGCGAGAGTAAAACCAAATGAGATTAAATGTTGATGCCAAAATTGATGTATTATTTAATAGTAGAGAGGCAAAAAGAAGGAAAGAGAAAAGAAACAAATAGAGAAAGAAGTGTGCGTGGGGGGTGGGGGCACAGGGAGAGGTGATGGGGTTAGGTGGAAGCACATCACCCATCCGAGGGTCCCAATGATGTCTCGTTGCTCCCCTCCATCTGGTCTGCTGGTGCTGAGGGTCTCCCATCACCACCGTGGCAACGCTGCCACACACCACTTCCCCACATGCCAAAGAGTACCGAATCCCATGGATTAATATACACCTTGGGCCAGGTGGGAACACCCACGTGTCTCCTCTTGCAGGGTTTAGCTTGACACCCTGTCCCTTGCTACACTGAGGGCCTNGGTTTAGCTTGACACCCTGTCCCTTGCTACACTGAGGGTCTGTGCATCATCTCTGGTGTCCTGGTGCAGGGTCTGGGGACCCCTTTGATGGGCCATGTCACCCCCTTCTGCTGTGGATAAGCTTCCCCCCTTCCCCAGAGAGGACCCTTCAGCTGGGCTTCTCTGCACAGTGGAGGATGGGCAGTCACTGCACCTCTGACCAGAGGCTTTTCCGAGATACCCAAAGCCTCTCCTCCCCTTGGTGCAGGGTCTGTGCCAGCCTGGCAGCTGATAGCCCTGGGGCTGTGGTCTCCACCTTGGAGGTGTTAAGCCTGTGCTTTGTGAATGTCCCCAGTCCTGAGTGGTTACTTTATCTTATCTTCATCAGGGAGCGGTGTAAGGCCTCAGTCAGGGCCCCATTCAGGGTGCCCTGGTCTTCTCTGCAGCTTTTGTAATACAGTTTTAAAAGTCCTTAATGAAAATGTTTAAGTCATAAACTATATTATTTCAGTCTCTGACAATAAGGCAGGTGAATATTTATATGCCCAGATGTATGAATGAAATGGAGCTTATTGGCCTGAATCTTAATATCTACAAATGCACTAACAGTTTAGTAAAATACAAGCAGTTATTTGCTGTGGTTTGCTTTGGGGGATTTTGTTATTTGGGTCTTTTTCCCTTCACAATAAGCCTTGAGGAACAAGGACTGTTGCCCTGTGGTGAGGACAATTCCTTCAGTGTAGGAAGAGAGACCTCGGAAAGTTCAAGCTAAACTGAGGCTTGAGAACATCTCAGGCATCCCTGTAGAATTTTAAATGCATCAATTGTTACATATCTTGGAATTGTAAATGTTGTATTAATGCAATGTATTTCAGCTTCTGTGTCCTAACTAATGCAAAATATCCGGTCATTCTGGAGCACATAGAAAATTTGAAAATATGATAGACAGTAAAATATTTTGAGGTATGATCATCTAATTTTTAGAGCAAGCCTAGCCTCAAAAATATACTAACATTTGATCTTAAAATTAGCATAAAATTATTTGGTATTTTCTGCACACAATTATATAGTAATTATTTGGTCTCTGTATCATGCCTGTACCTTAATATTAATTTTAAACTGAATACCCTTAGGATATTTACAAGATGGGAAGTGTTTGAGAATTTGAACAGCGTACATGTTATACATGTACTTACATATGTACATTGTGCCATCTGTCTCAGCTATAGAAACCCTCATGCTCTCAGAATAATCTGTCAAAACTCTTGAGTTCAGTTCACTCCTGCTTTAATTTGATAGTCTAATCATAAAAACCTCTTACTACATTTAGAATGAGTTCCTTGAATTTCTAAAAAACCATAAATAAATAAAAATTCTGTAATACCATGTTTAGTAGTGAGTAGTAAGTGATGATCTAACAGCCTTGATCCTCTTGTATTATAGCGGTAATGCTTTAAAAATATAATAAGAGAGAAAGCCCTCAGCTGTTTGTAAGGTTAAATATTTTCAGCACTGCCTTTCTTTACCATTTTTTCTTCCTATTTTTTGTTTTCACCTAAGGTGAATCCACCCTTCCACATGACTGGAGCAAGGTGTCATTCACCTCATTATTTACACTGCTATATCTTTTATCTTGAGCAGAATGTTACTTTGTGAGCAGACAGAAGATAAATTTTGAGTCCTTTGACAGATATCTGTGAAGAGATCTTAGACTTCATTGACCAGCCTTCAGTGTATGGAATTCACAGGATTACTGTGAATTTCTGGTATTAAATATGAAGAAAAATCCTTTGACAGTCTTTGAGGTACAAAAGGTGCAGGGACTCTAGTGCATGTACTGAACTGTACTGAGTTTTCCTGAAAAGATAAAATGGATACATCCATTATTTATACATCTCACACTGTACTCCAGCTGAGCAACTTTTCCAATTAGCTGGTATTCAACCAAGTGCTACAATAAGATATTTGATCTGGTTTGCATATGTTGTGACATACCTTTCTTTTTTATTAACTAGACGATACTGAAATAGGTAAAAGACAGTTAGGGAAAAACAAGGAAAAATGGCACTTGTTTCCTCATTGCTGGAAGCAGACAGAGTAAAAAAAAAAAAAAACAACCCCTGAAACACTGCAAAAAGAGGGAATTACAATGTAGACAGAAAGAGACTGGAGAAGGATAATGTGTGATAATATATAGGATGTAAAGCAGACTACGTAAGCATCAAAGTATCACAAACAAGCAAACAAACTGAAAAAAAATAACAAAACAAATTAATCAAACTAAACCTCAGAGAATTCCTTAAGTGAGCATAAGAGAAAAATAACTAAAGATGAAATTAATTTTAAAATTTGGATCCAGGTCAAGAAATTCAAAACTGCTTGAAAATCATCTTATTAAGAGCTGTCTCCTCTGGTCTGCCTGTGAAGGAGCACTGTGTTCTACAAATGAAACTTTCACATCCAACCTTATTTAACAGAATATGGTGAAAGGAGAATTGTCATAGAATCATACAATGTCTTGTGTTGGAAAGGACCTTAAAGATCCTCTAATTCCAACTCCCCTGTCACATGAAGAAGGGACACCTTCCACTACACCAGCCACATGTGGCCCCATTCAGTACAACACCTTGAGCCCTGACCTTACACCAGTCTTCACCCAGTGCACAGTGAACCTGCTTGGATAACATCTCCAGAAGGATACTGAAAGGAACGGTAACAAAAGTCTTACTAAAATCCAGAAAATGTGCATCCACTGCCATCCCTCCATCCAATAGGTGGGTGACTTTATCACAGAAGCATCTGAAATTATTTAAAAAGTTCTTTCCCTTTGGAACCCACATTCACTGTGCCTGATGATTGCATTATTCTTTAAATGACTTTCAGTAGCACCCAGTATAACACATTCCACAATTTTTCCAGAAAATAAAGTTAAAATAACAGGTTTGCAGTTACCTGTGTCTTCCCTCATGCTTTTTTCATGTATTGGAATAACACTATCTTCCAGTTAGCAGGGACCTCCCCAGAGTCCCAGGAACTTTTGTAGATGATTGAGAGGGGTTTATTCACAACACCCACTAGCTCCACACCCTTCAGTACTGTGGGATGATTTCCATCGGGCCCTGTCGGTATTGTGAAGATTCAGCTGATAAAGCTGTTCCTTTACAATTTCAATGTCCACAAAAGGAAAGCCAGTGTTTGCACACTCGTGGTTCCCACTTATGGACCTGGCCAGCCCAAAGTCTCTCAGTATAGGTAAAGACTGAAGCAAAAAAAGCATTGAATGCCCCCTTTCTCTTCATCTCTATTAGTCAGATGACTATCTTCATTGAGATAAGTCTGAATTTATTTATTTATGTCAGTGCATGGACTTGATATATGTTTTATAGACAGGAGACAATTACTTAAAATTTTCTGTTATTTCTTGTCTGTCATTTCAATTTTGATGAAGCAAAATGTATAGCCAGACCTCTTTAACTGTTTCCAAAGGTATGATTATATTGGTAGATGGAAGAGCAATTGTAACAGCTTTCTTTTCTGACAGAAATTCTCCCCAGAACTGCCAAGGTGTAAATAGGTACATGGTCATTTCAGCTGAAAATTCAGAAGGCTGTCAAATACACAGTTAGTTACATCATTGACTTCTGAACTACTGACTCATTACAGTTACGGCATAGCAGTTTCTATGTTCAATTTCTTATTTTGTCTTTGACCTTTACCTGGTGTTCCAGAACTTAGAAAAGTAAAAGGTTTCTCTAGCCCTTTCCAAAGAGTATTCTCAGTCTAGGTATATGATGAAGTTAGATAGTCAGTTGAAACAAACCCTTATATCTCCATTTACTTACTGAATCTTTGGTGATTAATGCAGCTGAAGACAAATTATAGTAATTTGGACAGGTATGTATTATCTAACAAACTTCATAGAAATGCATTTGTGCAGTAAAGTTTGTCAGTGAACACTTAACCACCTGGATTGTGCAAATAAGGGTACAAGTAGGCATATGCAGTAATACACAACAAGGAGACGTTAATTTTAAAGAAAAGACCTGCATGCTATGCTACTGACGCTTGTACAATTGGCATCACCAGTGTATAATATATATCTTATTTCTGTAGTGTTTTTCTTGAGATTCAATAGTATACAATAATAGTATGTGAAGACTCTTCTTCTTTTCCCACTCACTTTCTTGCCCTTTTCTAAAGACTCGAACCTCTTTTATATTCAGCTTGAATGTCTACTTCTAATACTGTTCTAGAGCACAACAATTTACAGGGAATTGAAAAAGCAATTTTCTTTGGACAGCTAGCTATTCTCCCTAATTTTCACCTGCCAAACTCTTTTCTATGAATGTTGACTCAATCAGATAAAATGCAGGCTTTAAAGATGTTTGATTAGCTGCCTGGCTTACCTTTAGCTACTCACTTTGCATGTAAAATGTCTACACACCCACTGTTCTTCACTTTCCACTCTTCACTGACAAAGCTTTCCCCAGAGCTGCAGTGAGGAAAGACAATAAGCACTCTTCATTTATGGACTGCTGATAACTGCTGGCTTATTGAATGAAACAAGAACTCAGCAATAGCAAAAGCAATATGTATATTACTTACAATGCACATGTTCATTATTTTTATATGTTAGTTCAGTTCTTTACATCAATTCATTTGAAATCACTACAACAATGACTGAAGAAAAACCTTTTACATATCTCTCCTGCTGTACTATGCCATACTTCCCAAGAAATGAAAGCCGAGTGGTATATCACTTATAAAATAAGATTCACTTCCCATACACTTAAGGATTTTGCCATCATGAGTTACACTGAATCGCCTCTTCTTTTGTAAACAATTCTCATGATCTCAGTGGAATGACTTAATCAAGTAGACTGTTTAAAATATTAGAATAAACGACTCAATAATTTTCACATGGAATATAAAAAGAAACTGAGGATCTTAATACCTCTAGAATGTTGCCTAATTTTTATGGCACTAACTGGAAAAAATATTACCTGCTTATATTCTTAGCTGTTAGCTATTATAAAATTTTGAAAAAAAACATTTTAAGTTTATAGAATGTGGGCAAACTGTTAATGTGAAAATGATGAATGTGAACTTGTGTATATATGATTGTAATTGGACATGGTTTAGACATTGAAAGCTAAGTTTCCATCAGATGAAAGCAGAGCTAAAATTAACTAGATAACTGAAGGACCTGAAGAGCTGATAAACTAAAATTTAATTAAATAAAATTGGTGGCACCCAATTAAAGTAATTGTGCTCTGTCTAGGAGCTGCTTTGAGTCTCTGAAATACTATATCGGTAGACATATTCAAAATTTGTAAAACTATTATGCATTCATGTAAAGCATTGCCTTACTGTTCCCCTGTGATTCATGACCAAGTTAATAAACATGTTTTCCTACCCTCTGCATCACTTCTAGTGCCCCAGTGTAACTATAATTTTTATCTTTAAAGTTATTTGAAAAAGAAAGAAAAAATATATTGCAACTGTCAGCATAAGCTGACAGAAAGTAACTGAGATTTCATAAGGAAATCTCAGAGACTCTGTGGAGCTTGCTTTTTTTTACTTAATCATTAAATAATTATGATACTATATATAGTATTTTGTATTGCAGAAGAGAAAAAAAAATAAATTCCTGTCATAAGCTTATTTTAAACTCCACCTTTATGGCTTCATTTTGCCTGAATGGAGCATTATTAAAGAAACACACTAATTTAAAGATTGGAAGTCTAGTTGCAAACTTAAATTTGTCAAACATTTGGTAAATATTTTTCCACTTTTTCCTGGATCCTGAATAAGTCTTCCACATCTACTCCAATTTTAATTTCACTTAATTATTTTTTCCCCATTCGTGGTATTTCAGATGAGAGATATCATATTACCTCTTCACTGTCATTCCTCTAATGTCAAAACTGAAGTCCTTTTCAATTTATTTTTCTAGTTTTTTTTCACTTACTACTTTTATTGGATTTCTCTGTAGCCATTTCAGACTTTCTGGAATGTGTGGGAATAAGAATAGCCATGGATTTGCAGATGCAGTTTCACTATTGCCTTGTATATATAATTAATACTACTGTGGTTTGACTCTGTATGCTGTAGTATGTTCACTCTAGGATTAAATTTACCACTTCATGGCAAGAAAAACACAGGCAGTTTTGTAGTTTGTTCATCTGTCTCTGTCTCCGTCTCTCTCTCTATCCCTCTCTCTCTCTCTCTGCATCTCTCTGATTAGCTACAGTTCTGTTTAATGCTGTGACTTGCCTAATTTATGCTGAAGTAACTGCCATGAAAGTGTGGTTTTCATCTCAGTTAATGCAAAACACATCTAAGTCTTCTCCCTTCAAATTTAAAAGTCAGATTTTGTATTATTCACTCAAAAAAAAACCAGAAATTGTAACTTATTTTTAAAATGAGTGCTCTTTTCAAAACAAAAACCCTTTTTTGACATCAATTTCCACATGCTCCTATATGGAACATGCTCTCCTAAAATACTGATATTCAAGAAGACCGTAATATTTATCTAACTAATAGAGGCCCTTCTAATTTACAGCTATTTTGTTAATTAAATTCCCTTTATAAGAAGAAAAATTCATTTCCAAAGCTGAATTTTATCCCTTTCTTAACTAGACATGTTAAGCAGACCATGTAAAATTGTTTTCATAACACACCCTTCTAGACAGTAAAAAGTATTGTCATCATAGACACTGTTGGAGCAAGGCAGTGAGGTTTCGTAATGTACACTGATCATGTAAATGTGTATTTCATGGCATCAAATTACTTCTGAAGCAATTCCATATTATCTGTAGCTATATATATTTTGGGTCATTGTTGTCAAAAAAAACTACCACATTCATATTGTTTAAGTAGAGCCAGAACACTTTGACTAGATTTGATTTAGACACTGTTAGGGGGTTCTCCTTTTTACCACACAATTTAATCTTAAGGGGTTTTTTTTTTAATCAATATAGTTTCCTACTATAAGCAAATCAAAATTGTCTTCCACCTAAAGAGAGTGTGTGAGGGGGAACCAAAAGGGTCAAAGCTACCAGTTGTACCTGAATACTTAAGAAAGCTTTTTGATTTTCTGCTGGAAGTTGCACATAAATTCAAAAACAACAACAAAAAAAAAAATTTTGCACTTGACTGTCTTGTAAAAGAACAACAAAATGAAACTATGTGTCTGTGAGTGCTTAGCAGTTTGCATAGTGTGCTAGATAAATAATTTTTGCTTTTGGTGAGTTTTTTTGTTCGCTTGTCCATATAGGTTTTTCCCCCTAGGGATTATCTGAATAGATGATTCGATTATGTCATAGACAAAATGATGTCATTTTTTCTCTAGAAATATTTTTCAGTAGAGTTAACCTGACAGTAGCAGTTTACTTCTGTGGTATTTCTGGTCTATCATTATGTTCACTCAATCATTATTTTCTTTGAAAACTATACAGATATTGGAATAAGAGTGAAAAAGATTCATCTTCTCATGAATGAAAATGTCAGATTTTAGCCCTCCTCTGTTTTCAGGACCTCTGTCATGGCATTTTCTTTCTTTTTACTTTTCAGAGGATAATTCTGTTGATTAGGTATGCAAAAGACTAATGTTTGATTTCAGAAGGTTGTTTCAAGAATTACCTGCAAATAAGCTATCCAAAGTCTGTTGAAATTAACAAAATACTAGAAGTTCATAGGAGCCTGAAGTAGGTCTCTATGATTGGGAATGAAAATGATGGCATTTTCCCCCTTTTCTTTGTATTTCTTCTCTTTTTTTTT
>VWZQ01008813.1:82785-112640 GCA_013397015.1 Myiagra hebetior | reverse complement strand
TTTTTTTTTTTTTTTTGACAAGGCTGAGTTTTGTTGGTTTTGTTTGGGTTTGGACTTTTTGTTATGTTTTCTTTTGTTGGGTTTTTTAAGGGAATAGTCTGACTACTAGAAATATATTTCCTACTCCTTAACACAGTGCTGTCTGGTTTAAGACAACTTTGCATGTGCCATTTTACCAGAAGGTCTAATTCATTAAAAAAAAAAACAAAAAACAAACCAAACCCAACAACTAATCTACTGATCTTGACTGGGATAAAGTTCAACTTCTTCACAGAGGACAGTATATTGCATATTTGTGATGAAAGCATTGTTGATAACATCGAGATGGTTTAGCTACTGCTGGACAGTTCTTGCACAGTGTCGAGGTCCTGCAGCCTGGAGAAGGGTCCAGGGAGGCCTTTTAACAACGCCTAAAGCCTTATTTCAATACCTAAATGAGGCCTACAACACAGTTGAAGAGTGACTTTTTATAAGGGTATGCAGTGATAGAACAAGGTCTAATGGCTTTAAATTGAAAGAGGGCAGGTTTAGATTAGAGATTAGAAAGAAAGAAATAATTTACTGTGAGCGTGGTGAGACACTGGAACAGGTTTTCCAGAGAATCTCTGGATACCTCATTCCTAGCAGTGTTCAAGGCCAGCTTGGATGGAGTACTGAGCAAACTGGTCTAGTGGAAGGTGTCCCTGCCCTTGGCAGGGAATTTGGAACTAGGTGATCATTAAGGTCCCTTCCAACCCAAAGCATTCAATGATTCTATAATTCTTTCTTGCCTGTCATGATGCCCTGCCAGTGAGTAAACTGGGGATACACACAGTAGGAGTCATTTACTCAACTGACCAAAAGGATTTCCCATACCACATTGTTCTCACCATTACAAATGGAGAAAGTAGGGTACACACTTCATGGCATTTGTCTTGCTAAGTAACTGCTGTGTGTAGTAGAGCCCAACTTTCCTGAAGATGGCCGAACATCTCTCTGGATGGGAAGCAGTGAATGAGTTCCTTGTTTAGCATTGTTTGGGCAGGTTTTTTGCTTACCTATTAATGTGCCTTTATCTTAATCCCCGAGGTCTTTACTTTAAACCTTCCGATTCTCTTCCCTATTCCACTAGAAGGAAGTGAGTGTCTGGGTGGTGCTGAGCTGCCCACCAGGGTTTAACTACGACTAGTAAAAAAATATGCAATACAAATTTAAATTAGCTTGAAAATGTCATTTTTATTTCGCTCTCGAACCAAAGGCAATATTTGAAAACAAGTTTTGTCACCAGAAATTAACCCAAAATTAGGATGGATAAATGCAGGACAAGATTCTATTTCTCTCCTGAACTTTCTTGCTGAATGAACTTTCTAAGTCCTTCCTCCTGCTGTGTATTTCTCTTGCAATCTTATCTATTTTTCAGCTGGGATATCCTTCCACTGCAGACACTGAACAGATTGTTACTCTTCATTGGCAGAAGACAGCAAGATATTAAGAGATCTCTCCTGATAAGAATCCCGCAGGTAGCACAGTTTAGAATCATGGACTACTGAGAAAAAACAGAGGAAATGTCTGAAGCCTAATGTATCTAAACTGGGGAAATCCAATTTTTCCACCATTCCAATAATGAGATATTAAATGTGTTTTTGTCTTTATTAAACCTTTAAAAATTCTACACTAAAATAAAATCTTTTTATATTCTATTTATACCTTATCTAAATATAGTAGCATGAATAATAGTAGAATTCAATTAACAGTCATATGTTTAAGAGCTTAGAAAAGCTAATGAACCAAATTTAACACATTGGTTTGTGCTGGTTGAGTTTATGAATTATATACCTGAATCACAAAGTTGGTTTTATGGAGAGTATTAAAGGGAACCTTAAGATTATAATCTAGATATCGTTTGCATTCAAATTTTTCAAACCATTGTGTTTCCACAATTGCCACTGAGTGAGAAGAGCATGCCTCTAGAGTTTTCCAGCAAAACGTATTGGTATTATTAGGAGCACACACCATAAGGTACAGATAATTTTTCCCTTTGGATAACCTTCTCGGGTTCTGGTCCAATGGCTAACTGGACAAATCTGGTTGAATTTAACAGCTTCCAACACAAAGAAGCATATGAAGATTTTTAGCACTGTCTAAAGAAGTATTAGGTTACATTATGGGTGTCCCATCCCTAAAAGTGTTCAAGGCAAGGTTGGATGCAGCTTTGAACAATCTGGTCTGCTGAAAGGTGTCCCTGCCCATGGCAGCAAGGTTGGAACTAGAAGATCTTTAAGGTCACTTCCAAACTAGGCCATTCTAGGATTCTGTGGTTCTGTGATACTATGAAGATGTAGAAAAGGAAGGGGACATCACTTAATATACACTTACCTGAGATAACTCCCTGGGGAGTCTCATCAGACCAGGGAATGAAGTCATCCTGAAAGATAACTCTGGGTAAAAATGGGCTTCCTTATATTTTGGCAGTACCTGAGAGTCATCTTCTCTTACGGTAAGCATTTAGCATAAATCAGATTAATTCTGCTGTAAAAGTTCATGCTTCTATCCTTATCCATAAAAGGAACTTGAGTGACTGACTGAAACCTAAGTGTCTACACCAAAAATCCCTAACTTCAGGTGAAACAAATCTTCAAAGGTTAAAGTTAAAGTATTTCAATTCCTGCATCTCACACAGAGGGAAAATCCTCTTGTGGTAGTTGTATATAACTTCAAACTGACAAAAGAATGCAGAAAACAAATACACTTTAAAATTATTAAATTTTAACCACCATATTCCTAATTTTTTCTAATGTTGGTAGTAGTGCATTTTTCAGGGCGAATTTATTATTTTGGATTTCAAAGAAGTGCTGCAGAAAGTAAGAAAAATTAACAATTAACAGTCAGTCATGTGGTTTTTCTGCTACCAAAAAAATTTTTAGAAACCTGAAGTAGATACAAGATGACTATCCTAAAGAAACTTTTGCATGTTTTATATATCTTTTGAATGATGACTTTGTGCAAGGACGAAGTTGAGAAGTATCAAGGTTGTGGGTGAAAAGCTGAGGTATTAATTATACACTCTAGACTATTTTGTTGCAATATAATAGATGTCAGGTGGTGTTCTTTCCCAGTGTTCTTCAGTTGAGAGTTTTATACCAAGTTTCTTTTTCCACATGCTTGCCCTCCCTCAGTATGCTTTATTTATTAAGAATACTGTATGAAATTAATTAGTTTTTTCCACCTTACCGACTTAGAGATTATGCTGGTAAAGTTTGCTAATTGTAAGAAGAAGCCCCAGGTGTTTTAGCAATCTTTTTTTCGGCTGCCAAGGCAACAAGCAGAAGACTTGGAGTTGGCAGCACGATTACATCAGCTCATATCAAAAAACTGCTATATCAAGAGCAAATAAACATGCTTGTATTCTGCCTTGTATGTGGTGGATAACTACATTAAATCAATCTCAACTGTCTGTCAAAGTCAAATTTATTAAAGCCCAACACTGCAACTGAACTGAATTTTTGAAATCAATATGACGGATGGCTAACAGCATGAGGTTTGCACTTGCATTTACATTTTGAAAGACTGACCTTTTTCACTGTCTTTGATTTTTCTTTAATAGGCACCCTTCTGAAACTTGAAAAGCAAGAATGAATGGCTTCTTAACATTATAGAAGCAATACAAACACTATGCTGTTTCTTCCAGAATTTTATAAACCACAAACGAAAGCAGAAACATAAAACAGCAAAAATAAACCCTCCATTTCTCAACCTGTCAGCTACATGAAAAAGGCCCATTAAAGCAGAGTAAGTGGCATACACAAGGGCAGCTGCTGCTACAGGAAAACTTCATTGCAAATATACGGTAAGCAAGAGACATTTCATTTTTATTAATTTAAAAATATATCTAGAAACCCTGCCAGATCAATCAAACTGACTCTCTAGCCCATGACTTCCAAGCAACTGTACCTTGTTGGCTTCAAAATGCCATAAGATTATCTGACTTAATGCTAACTTTCCTTCAGTGCTTGAATATTTAAAAGAAGGAATGTTTCCAGGGCTTGGAGAAGATGAGCTTTTAAAAAATTAAAAGGCTTCTGTCTTTTCTTCTTTTTTTTTTAACATTTTGAAAACACCATTCATTCAAAGTAGAGTTGTGTGATTTTATTAGATGTTTTTGTCCCCATAGATTATTCTATTTTGGAGATCTGAAAAATATATGATCTCCAGTCATCTATGTCTCTTTGTCAAGCATAAGGAAAAGGGAAGCAGTAACAACTCATGGAAAAGAAGAAATGATTAAGAAATGATGATTATTAAGAAAGAGCTACAAGTCTGAACCTTGTAATGATGTAGCTATAGGACATTACATTTTATTTAGTTGTGTAACCACATTTAGCAATTTTTGCCCAAAGACACTTATTCCTGCTTCTGCAGTGCAGTTGACAACATTTCCTATTGGAATACTGTAGCTGTTAAATGTACATTTAATTAAAACCTTTCAGATAGGGAAAACAACTGTGTAAAAATAATTTTGAATAACTAGATTGCTATGATATCTCTCAGAAAATTATTGAATATATGCTAATGATTTTTCTTAATTGAAAATAAAATCATTTTTCTAACTGTCAGTCTTAGAGTTTGTTTTCCATACAACAGAAAGTCTACCAATAGTCTCAAGGCTTATTGGCAAAAAATTTACTTAAGGTTTTAAGTTATTTAACTATGAATCCAACATACATGAAATAATGTGTAGTTTGTTTCACATTCCTAAAGAATGTGGTGTTCTGGTTTTGAAGTAGCTAAATTGGGGACTATAAAGAAAAATATAAAAATAAAACCACATTAAGTCACAATGGAAATCTTCTAAATAGAATTTATAAAACATTAATCAAAAGACATTTGTCCTTTCTGTTATTATACACTTTTGTTTCCTAAAACATATTAACTAATGAGTATAAACCAAAGAAAATTTAAGCTTATAATAAAAACATAAATAAAATAGCAACTTTGTCAGCATGTTCATTCATAAAGCCCTACTACAAATGATTAATACTGAGGGGAAAGAAAAATTAACTGAACATAGACTGTGAACTAAAGAAGTGCCACCCTCATAAAAGTTTACAACTTTGTAAATGTTTCTAGGTGGTCTTGCATGAACAAGGGGACTGGACCAGTTGCCCCTCAACAGCTCTTCCAACCTCTGGCAACCTGTCATTCTGTGATTCTGGTGGATCTANTTTTTTTTTTTTAATTGTCTGTGGCTAATCCACCGAGGGAAAAGAAACAATGCCATGTGATCTAGGTAGGGATCACATTATGCCTAAAAGAAAATGATACAGATTTTATAAGTGTAATTCAGAAGCAGGCAATGAGTCAAGCTATAGCTGAGCAATTCTGAATATGGAAATAAATCAAAAGCTGCTCAGAGACAATTTCCAAATAAAAGATTATATATGCCACGTGTATTATGCACTGTGAACAGTTTGCCCAGTTCCTTCTACAAGTGAGTCTAAGCTGCTGTTTAAACATATTTCAAGAACGTAACATGCCTCCTGGAACATGTCTACATGCAAAATAGTATCTTTGCTAAAATAAAGCTTTTAAATTTCAAATGTGTCAACTGAACTTCTTTTCTCAGAGTAGGTAAGAAGAGCTTCTAAATATCAAATGCATATATGATGAATAATGCTGTATATTGGGATAGTACTGAATACCAGATAACATAGAATAGCAAATAGCAATATATTCTTATCCAGCTGTTGAAAGCAATTCATTGTTTTTATGATTTCACAGTACTCCTCTAGGTGCTTCACACAAAAAAAAAAGAAAGCAGAAGTGATGCTTTCCTTGGATGCTTAAACATCACAGGTTAAGACAGTAATATGTAATTTGGCACATGTTGTGATAAATATTGAGTCTTTTCTATTAATGCTTGGAGAGTTTTGGGGGGAGTAATATATTTTCCTAAGTCATAGTGTCCCCACCAACCTTCTGCTCTAGAGGATGACTTGAATTGCTACAAATATCCATCTGTTGCAATGTACTTTTATCCCCACAGTGGCTGTCCCAGGGCTGACAAAGTCACCGTGTTCCTGACCAACTCCTACACAGCTGTGGGAGGTAGGATATAGCCAGTTTGCACTGCCTGCCACCTCCATGCTGTGGAATCTGTGGGACTGCACTTTCAGAAAAGACTAAAGGGCAGGTACTAGTCCTCTCATCTACTTACTGCCACTTGTTTTCACAACTCCCAGTGATGGCAGTGGTCTGTCCACAAATGGTAGTGGAAAAGATGGTAATATGCACACGTCAAACACTAGAGATGCAGGTAAATAGCTGGTCATTTTCGTCATAAATGTAAGTGGACAAACAACTCAAATGCTGCTTTTACAGTGTAGAGTTTCAGCACAATTTTGTTACATTTTAGTGTGCATTTTAGGGCCAGGTTATGAAGGGGAGGTGATGGTGACTGAGAATTCAAGACTTTTCAGAATGAGGCAACAGTTGAATAAGCAGGACTGTTGATAAAGCATGTGAACTATAGTGAGTAAATGGAAGTGAGGGACAAAATAGGCCTGGAATACCGACTTTCGCTGCACTGGAAAGAGTATGTTGAAAAAAGGAATGAAAAGTACGTCATACAACACTGAAAGCCAAACAGAAGTTTCCTATAACTTTTTTTATTTGTCAGTGCACATTTTCTTCTGCTATTTGGCCTTTAGGATCTTAGATTTCTTTTCTGAGTGGCTTTGTTTCATATGTTTCCAGAGATACAACTTTGGCAGAAAATCCACTGATATTTAGGACTGCTGCTCAGTGGTAATGTATTGCTAAATAAGTCCTGCCATCTAAAATATTTAGACACCTAGTGCATTCATTTCGATAACAGATAGGCATTCAAGGGTTCAAGTTTGTGTGTTTCGACAAATATTGTTTCAAGTGTACTTTCACTAGGATAAATGCTACCATACAAGGATTTTTATTACTGTAGTTGTAATGGTTAAAAAAAGATTGCCCTATCTGCCATAGTTATAGAAGTAAAATCTTGTAAGTGCAGACCAAGCCCTTGCCTATAGGAAACTAAGACAGAAGACTATGTCTCCCTTGAAAGCACTGTGTAAATTTACAGCAGTAGATAAATGATGCAATTGGAAAAGTATCTTTTTTTTATAGATTTCTCTGAGAGTAATGTAGGCTGGCTGTGAAAGCAGTACTTTTAGAGGCTGAGAAGCTCATAAAGGGAAATGGTGGAGCTATAGGCCATTAATATAAGCAAGCAAGCATCCAGTACAATGTGATGCAAATGAAATATGAGTTGCCTAGGAAGGCTTTAATCAGCTTGATGTAATAGCATAGATTTTGTGTAAAAGTAGGAACATGCTTTAGGACTTACTGACTTATTTTTCTTTTTCATTATTTTTTCCAGCTGGCTAACCCTTCTATCAAAATAAATTAAAGCAAAAAAAAAAAACAACAAAAAACAAAACTCAGAGAAATATGGATGTTAGTGCCCAAGTGCAAGCAGTGAACTAAAAAAAGAAAATGCCTTGAAATTTGGCTTCTCAGCAGATTCAGATACTGTACCCATTAGAACTGAATGTTCAGAAAAAGTGTCACTCTCTATAGTGCTGATCCACTTTAAAAAAAAGATGGATAATTCAAAGTCAGTCAGCCACCACTTTTCAGTGAAGAAATCAGATCTGCCATTTTTGACATTCTATCCTACAGAAAGTTCCCCAGCATTACAGTAGCCTTAATATCCACGTCATTACTAAGAGGGGATTTGAGAGACATGTGAATTCTCAGATAGGAAATTATATTATACTTTTTAAACAGAATGAAATGTTCACAAATACTAACTGCCTGCAGATTTGGATGGTTAAACAAAAAGAAATATATTCTTCATTTTACTATTAGGCTGCACTGTTGATCTTCATAAGATAATGCTGATAAAATTTTCACAGATCTGTTGCATCAGGGAGAGGAATTACTTGCCTTCAGTATCAATACTAGCTGCTCCAAAAGGAATTTTTTTATATAGGGCATGGTTTTCCTCTCAGAGAAATTTTATTATGGTTGCTATTGTTGCTGCTATTACTATTAACTTGTATCTGAATATCTGTTACTCTGTCTTCTATATGCCTAACACTATGTAGTATTTAAGAATATGCTTCTCTGCATTGTGTGGCATTTAAGCAAAATTACTGGGTTTTGCAACAGTAAAGAAAATTCTTGCTATGAATAGCATGTAAGTTTTTATGTGCAACTTTTACAACAGAATCTCAGTATAGATGATTACAGAAAAAAAGTGAACAAGTTCGAACATACACCTGTTAAAGCATGCAAACCTGTAAGATGGCAAAAAGGTATGAACTGCACCCCACTTCCACCCTTGCCGTTCATAGAGGGTTTTAAGAACAGATTCCACCTTTTTGCTGGTCACTCTATTTCATCTGCATGACCTTTTCTTTCAAGACGAGATCTCCTTGGTTTGTAGCCTCTCTAAAACAACAAGTAGTTTTTAGCCGAGTCAAGAAGTCACTGTCTAACTTACGCTTCCTGAATCAATTCTTTGTATCACAGACTGCATGTATATATGAAAAAAATAACATCCTTTCATTTTCTCAGAACAAAAGGGTCTAAAGGGTGCCTGTATGTGTTTGTGTTACTGTTCAGAATATGGAAAAAAAACAGTTAAGGGGCTTTCCCTTGAGAATGCTTTCCAGAATCTGACTGCAAGAAATTAAAATTAGTAGACTTACATTCACATTTTCCCGTGTGTATAAATGGGTGCTTTCCACATGCCACTAGTTATAGCCTCAATAAATATGAATAGGATTTTGGGGCTAGAATTAGACAACATCCATTAAGTCTTCAACATTGTAAACACAACAATTTTTTTTTATGCCTCTCTCTAAGAGGACTTGAACTATCAATACAATTTCATATAAAAATCTTTGTTAGAGTTCTAATTTCAGTGGGGTGTGGAAGAATGTTTTCAGGACTTCTCAGTTTTGAAAATCCTTCAAAATATTTTTATTAGCTTAACTTTGGTGTAGACTTGCTGATACAAGTGTCTTTTGTCCATATTCTATACCAGTTTGAAAACAAACCAGTGGGAGGCACTAAGTCAGAATAAAAATTTAACAGGGAAATTTGAAAAAATAAAGGCAGAAAACACTGGTTTAAACTGACAGACCTGGTAGTCAGGGTGGCAGTAGCAGTCCAACAGAAGGCTGGCTGCAGTCCTCCTGAACTGGTGGCTGTGGTTCTGTTGAAGCAGTGATCCTGTAGAAGAGTCTGCTCTTCTTCAGAAGGTCCAGTGGTGACTATGCAGCTCCCGTCCTCTAGGAATCCAGTGGAAAGGGTGTCTGTGGTGTTCGAAATCTCAGATTATATCCAGGATAGAATGCTTGGTTCCTCCCTCTGGGCGGAGCCTCTCACAGTGGGATGATGAGGCCAGGTGTTGATGGGCTCATTAACAGAAGATAGTCCGGAGGGAGGAGGCAAGGAAACACTGCCCCACCTGGTTTCAACAGCTCATGAGGATGGTAACAGAATACACTGCAACCCAGGACATATTCATAATAAATTTGAGATGATTTTCCAAAATTGAAATGGAGATGCAGTTTTTGTCAATTTGCATCCAAATGCTCTTTTGATAACTTCAAAAGGCAAATAAAAATATCCTCCATTCTTTAGCAGAAATACACTCATTCTGTAGGAGAATCTACAACTACACAAAAATCTATCTAGAAAGCAGCTATCCAAAGAGGAGTAAGTTGTACCGCGCGTGAGGAAAAAAAATTGAAGAAAATTGTTGTTCAAAAAAAGGTAAAAAAACACCAGGAAGACTGCAAATTCAAGTTTGAGAAAAAACAACAAATAAAAGAGGGAAAAACTTTGAAGAAATCGCCTATAATGTGATGCAAACAGTTTTTAGAGCAATCCTAATTGGTGCATGTTGCATAATTTTTAATGGCTCTTTTTATTAATATTTACTATGCAACCCATGAAAAGTGCATTTAATTATATGAATGCTGTAATGAAACTAGCTTCAAATAGATGCTTGTGAAATACTGCACGTAATGTTAATCAGAAATATTTTTTTATTCTGAAAAACTTGGGAAAAAAAGCAGTAGAGATTGTACTGTCTGTTGGGCATTCATCCACACATTGATTTTTTTTTCTTTAAAGTCCGTAGTAAAATTAAAGCACCACAAATTACCTACAGTCAATTTCCAGTTAAGATCATGTAGCAGACTTTGGTTAGATGATTTTTAACATTCCTACCAAGAGAAGTGGTATTGAAAAATAAATTTTTCACAAGTGCCCAGTAAGATAGTTTTTTACATATTTTCCTCAATATTTAATATCAAATACCAGACACACAATCATATGAATGAACTAAATTAGATTTATATATGCTTTAATATGATTTTGTATTAATTTTACCTGAACTTTAAAGTGTCTAAAATACAACAGAAAGAAAAATTGAATTAAATCAAGGCCAAAATAGTCTTGACTCTACTATTTCACAGCTTAGCTATGAAAAATGGTTTTCAGGTTTTCTGAATTTTTTTTCTCAGTCTTTTGAGTCTGATGCTTGCTACCTGCTGTCACCTGGAGAAAAGAATACATCCCTTTACTTGCTTCTTGCTACTTTGAATTTCTATAGCCTTCTCTGCTTCCTGAAGTTAGAGCTTGAGACTCATCCCTGCAATAACTGAAAATTCATTAGCACTGAAACAGTTATGAAATCTTCCTGCAGGCTACTGTTCGACAATGAGAACTTCAGACATTATGAATGCCTTCTTCACTCTGCGAAAATAAAACTTGACACTATGTATATGTTTTTAAAATTCTCAAGTTCTCACTTATTGGACCAAACCCAAAGTACTGCAAAAGTTTCTTCAAAAAAGAAAAATAAGTTTTCTTCTTTATCTGACATGTGTCAAAGAAAGAATAACCAGTATACTAACATAAGGTCGCTGAATGTGTACCTACCTTGTATATGACAATATTATAAATGCAACTTTAGCCATCAAACATCAAGAAGATTCCAATCTTTCATCTCAAGTCTCTGAAGAGAAGTATATTGCATAGTCAGATGGGTACTTGCCTAACTTGCTGGGAAGTGCACCACTTGTGATATGACATGACATTGAACTTCAACACATGTAGACAGTGTTCCACAAAGTATTCAGAGGCTTAAAAACATTTCTATCCCATTTAAAAAGAGTGTGTTTACTATGTTGTATCCAAAATTACATAGTTACTTTTAGTATTTCATAGTCTTCTTTTTCATTATTATGGATGACTGTGAAAGATGTTATTATTCTATGTATTTTCTGAGGTTATTATGATAGCTCATGAAATCTGCGTTTAATAATTCCTTAATATCTACTCTGTGCTGCTTCTGAGCCAAATCAGCTGCTCCTGTAACTTCCTAAAAGTTTCTGTATGGTTAGTACATTACATTTTGTCAAGGGAAGGTCTATTTCATTTAAAAATAACTATTTCATTTACATTTATATAGTTCTATTCAAATCAGATGACTTCTAATGAAAAATTCAGAATTCTATGAATAGAAAATTTTCCTGCTGAACATTTTGCCGAAAGAAAATATTTTCAATTATTAGCTTTTAGTTTTTAAATAGTTGACTTCCTTTATTTTTTCTTTTTTCTTTTGCTTTCTTCAGAAACTATAATGCAGTAAGTCAGAAAAGAAAAATAATATGTGCAGGTTTCCCTAAAAGCATCTTTCTAATGGTATGTCCCACTCACCTATGCTAGGAAAGTTTCAATGGTCTTTTTGAAATGCATAATTAAACACCTGCTATTGTTTGCAAGCCAAATGCTTCAACAGTAATATTCCTACTGTTATGCTTTTCCAATGCAGTGGGAAAATGAAGAGGGTAGAATCCATTTAAAAGTATAAAATGTTTCTATAATATTTTCCGTAATAACAAAGAGAACCTCCTCCTCAAATAAGTTTAATTTAATTTTATCATCTGAAAGGTAAGGGAGTAATCTTGCCTTCATAACAGGTAAAGTACTTGGAAAACTGACTTCAAGAGGACCCATGATATTTTTAGCATGCTGAGAAAACTCAGTTAATACCTAACTGAAGTTATTCTGCCTGCTAAAAATCAGTCATTGACAAGAGGATTTGATTATAGGAATTCATTTTTAAAAATCAGATAGGAGTCTCATTTTAAAAGCTTTTTAATTTTAAATTATAGGAATATTTTTAAAAAATTATCACAGGTCAGACCATACTTTTTAACAAATTAAATTAGTTAAGGAAATTGCCAAATTATTTCTAGCAGTCAACAGGTTGCACTTGAGAATTTTGATACCATTTTAGTGTACATTCAAACACTAAAATAATTTTTAAGTGGAATCCCGTAAAAATTATTGTTAAATATTGGTTAGATCAATGTTTCCTATTAGAATAGAATAATTCTAAAGTACAGTGAATGGATAGTACTGTAAAAACACCTTAAATATTATTTTGCTTTGTAAAGTAGAGAGAAATTTCTAGTTGTCTGTTTTTTTTTAACTAGGGTGATATAATTGAAACATAATTTCTACTGCTTTATTGGCCTGTACTAACATCTGCTATTCAAATTGATTTAGATTGCAACTTGTCTAGAAGAGACTCTAACCGGTTCTAACAAGACATCGGGCTTTGATAATACACTGGGAATGTGAAGGAATGTGGGGATGTCTTCCTATGTGTGTATTTGAGCTGATGTGTACCAATGTCCTCAAATCTTTCCCTATCAAATTGAAGGAAACTTTTGACCTTCCACCAAGGGTTGGTGGGGTTATATATAACTTGGGCGTTACAACAAATGTTAGACTATCAGCTCAAAATGCCTAAGACAGATGATATGATTGCCTATAAAGCCGCTTAAAAGATGCTGGCATTTGGAGTGTGTCCAGTGTGCAGTACAGAATCACTGCGATATAACCATCTCTCTCCTTTACAGACAAAGGTTAGGGACCCTGGGATATAATTTCATGAGGGATAGACAGGAAGGATGCAGGGGAACACCTGAACACATGCACAACTCTAGGCAGCATCTCTTTCACTGTGAGTCACATGGTGGATGGGGACCATTGGGCCACAGGGAAATTTCTGTGTGCACAGTGCAGAAATGGAGCACCATATCAAAGAGAATGAGGGAGTGATGGTATTTTAAGTCACCATCAGGTACTATGGAGTCTGAGTCCTCTCTCAAAAAGAGTCCAAAACCTAAACTGAGGGTGTTGTGAGGAATGCCTTTTGCACACCTCCTGTATTATCTGGAGACTTGCACAGAAGTGGGGGCAGAAAGTAATGGGGGAAAAAGGAAGCAGTTACAAATCAAGTACATACTAGTTTTTCCAATAGAAATGATCCTTGGGAAACACCGACCATTTTGTTAAGAAAAAAATAATAAAAATTGAATGCTATCATACTAGGGGCAGGAAGATTCTTTTACTTGCTGCTTCTGGGAGTTTTGACTCTTGCACCTCAGTCAGAGTTAGTGCATTCATTTACCAAACCTCTTTTTAGGACAATCCTTTAGATATTGTGGTCCTGAACAGATTATTTCATTGATTTTAAGTATGATTTTTCAGTTTTACATCTGAATATGGAATGACAAGGAAAGAAAACTCATGCAAACCACCAAAACATTTCAAAGAAAATTTTAACAAAATTTAGCCTACTCTTTAAATAGAAGATACAGACTTTACAAACATTTATATAATTTTGATACCGTAAAAGCTACTACTAGAGTTTGTTGGCAGAACTGGTAGTGGCTATGCTGAAGCTCCAGTCTTTTTGAAAAGCGTTTAAAAAACCAAGGGACAAAGATTTGCAACATCACATTTTTGGAAAGACTGTTTAAAAGTCTTGGAAAGGTAAGATCATAGACTGTATTGAGTAGTTTTTAAAAAAACCCAGAAACTAAAAGCTGGAAAAGAGAAAAGTATCTGTTCTGTATTAGATATTTGTTGATCATGCACAATGAGAGGCTAAACAATCTCCACCCCTAGAAAAAATGCAGTGATTCTATAAAAAAATTATGAACTAAAAGCCTCATTGTCTTTTGAATTAGGAATTCTAGAAAAAATGGAAATTTGCATTGATTCCCTTGTAGCTGAAACTGGAATTTTAAAATACCAATTGTCTACAGCAGAAAAACTTGGCAAACATCTGCAAAAAACATTACATCTGTTAACAAGCCAATTACCCTCTTCAGGAATGACTAGTCAAATCCACAAATTAACCCATTGTGAGTATTCTGAAACCTGGTATGGGAGCATTTGGAATGATAGTGAAGAGAATTTTACTGTGGCCTCTAACCTTCTCCCTTATGCTTTCCCTTTACAACCATTAATTAAGACTGAAGCTGGTAACGGGGGGAGAAGGAAATTCATAAGGCAATGTGTACAATTCCCTGGTCTCCTTCAGAACTGCTGAAATTGGAAGTTTTACAGGCACTCAGAAGAGTCTGAGATGGAATGTCTGTGGCAAGTCTCTCTGACCAGGGGAGATTGGATCTCATGGAGTAAGGAAAAAGCAGGAGGTTATTGAGGTCTTGGCATGTTGTAACCACAAGTCCCAGAGATCATGATTCTTCTTTAGCTGCACGGGTGGTATTCTGGGTGGTGTACTGGGCAGGAGGAATAAATCTGCAGGACAGGGGAGACCTGCTGGTTATTAAAACTACTGGATTCTCTCTCACAGCTTCTGTGCAGAAAGCAGCTTGTACTCAGGCTGAGAGAGGTAGGTTTACAGGGTCTCTTATGTTAGCACCTATCAATCCAGCCAGATTAACCCTTCTCATTCAGGGTCTTCCAGACAGTCTCAAGACTTTTGTAGCAAACTTTTAGGATGGAATATGGGAGGCTCATGTCCAAAACACCACAGCTCTTAAGCATCAAGAGGGATGTGTGCAGCCTATGGATTTAGTTACCTGGAATGGATTTGTGTAGGAAAAAGTGAGTTATGGATGCTTGATGGGATGGGTTGGACTGTTATTGTTAAAGCTCCTGAGAATTCCACAATGACATTTTCTGTCTGGCTTTCAGAGGTAAAAAGGGTTATTAAGGTCGAAATGCTTGTGGAGGATGCCCATACAAGCCTTTTAGGATTTAATTTACTTTGTGGGCAAACCGGAAAACTCCCAAATGGAACTTTATGAAGTGAGAGGCACTAGGTTGCCAGGGATACAAACAGAATGTGAAAGAATGTGGGACAATTTTTATAAATCTATGAGAGGCATCAATACCATTGTCTTCTACTAAAGTTACTAATGCAAAACAGTTATCCCTGCCAATAGCAGCACTTACAGGGACTGAAAAAGTGTTGACAGATTGGGAAAAAAAAGAGCCGTCACTAAAAGGATGCATTCATCTTATAATTCACCAGTGTGGCCAGTAAATGCCAGCTGGGGAGTGGCATTTTACAGTTGATTACCAACAATTAAATGCTAATGCACCTGTAACTGCTGCAGTTCCAAATATTGCTGAGACGGTGACACTGATACAGGGAGTTGCTCATGCTTGGATGCCTGCTCTTTTCGTAAGTCCTTTACTTGAACAGAATGAAGTGTAGTTTGTCATTACACAGTGAGAAATCTGATATACCTTTAACAGGCTCCCTCAGCGGTGCAAGCATTCACCCATGATTACTCATTGCTGCGCTTGCTGAATTTTTATTGATGGTCTCACACCAGATGTGAAACTACCAAAATATAGATGATATTATAAATGGAGGAGATTCCCACAAAAAGGTAAGGGAAGTAGTAGCAGCAGTATGGGAAGCATTAAATGAAGCAGAATTTGAAATGTCACCTGAAGTATGTCAAAGACTAAGTAAAGAAGTAAAAATTTGGGGTATTCAGTGGATAGTAGGCAGCACAGTTGTTCCTCTAGATAATTTAAGAAAAATAGAATGAATACTGATGCTCCAACCTAAGAAAGAATCACAACAGTTAATGAGGATTTTATTGGTGAAAACGTACCTGGATTTTCTATCATTGCTCAGCCACATTAGGTCACACCAGCAAGGAAGCACTTTATTTTGCAGCACAGGGCGAAGGATAGCCCCTAAACAGGAAGAGTTGTGAAACTACTCTTACAGAATGCCCTCAGTGTAGAATAAAATTACAATTAGATCACCGCGCTAAAGATCACCCCTGCAGAGCAGTAAAGAGAAAACCTTGTGGACTACTTGGCAAATTGATTTTATCAGGTCACTCAGACACTCTGCAAGATACTGATACATCCTCAAAGATGTGTAAGTAATCTCTGAGCAACTCGTGGCAACTAAAGGTCAAAAGGCTGATCCTGATTCTCAAGTCAACTATGCCTTCCTAATACCATTTAAACTGAGTGGGTCACACTTCTCATATAAGGAGGTACAAGAATGGGTCCAACTGGACGCAATTCAGTGTGTATTCCACACCCCATATTACAATGACAAAAATGTAATCAGAGAAAGGGCAAATTACTTATTGAAAAGGAGCCTTAAGCCACACATGACCCAGTAGGACACTTGGCTTTCCAAAGTACTTTACCAACTAAATATTCGGTATGGGCACACCAAGCATTCTTTGCAACACCTGAATCAGGTATTCCACCTTCCATCGAAGGGAAGTATCCTATAGCATTGCAGCCAGCCTGTTATGGTAAATTTACCACAAATCAGAACCGTGCCTATGACTCAAATTAAACCTCATGGACCACTTGCTTGGGAATCTACTGGTGGTAGAGGTAAAAAGCACAGAGTTAGAACATGGTGGATTTTTCCTTCTTTTCAATGGCAAATCAGTCTGGTCAAGCCCCCTGAGACTTAATATTTTACTTTCTCAGGAAGGATACCGGGAATGATGCCAACTCATCTCCACTGAATCTCAAGTTAGGCACTAAAGGACTGCTTATCCTTCTCATAGAAGAAATAAACACCAGGATGAAACAAACTGGGCACATAAATCAACAAGCCAAATCCACTGGGTAGAAAACCCCACTTCTTCTACCTGTAATGATAACTGTGGTGCAGGTCATCACTACTCTTAATCCCAAATGCATTTCTATTAAAATCATTAATGAAGCAAGCTGCAATTGTACAAACTGAGGATCCCTGATTAATAACATGAATTTGACAGCGGGATATACAACCATAATATGTGAAACACAATCTCTAAGCAACAACAGGGAAATTAAATTTACTTAAATTTCCAACATCCCTCCTTCAGAAGTGGAATAGATGTTACAAGGCCAGCAGCTATACAGTGAGCATTACAGTGAACATGGAGAGGGGAGTAGTGTGCAAATGGAGGGGGTATAATGAGTTGTAACTGTAACTGTGATGATGCCTACTGGCACAGCAAAACTTAAACCCTCAAAATCCATCCCACTATCTCCAAGGCTCTTGATAAGACTCTTTGAATCTCATCTCAACAGATTTCCAAAAATAGACCCCTTTCCATCAAATAGAAAAGTCGGCAACAAGTGCTATTTAATCTTTCATGGTCCTTTAAATGAATGGAATTATCAATGCAGATTAAAATCTCTGCAAGTAAACCTGTTAACATCCTACGCAAGGTGGCTATCATGGTCGCATGGACGGACCCTCACCTCTCCAAAACAATCAAGGAGAGATGTGACTAGTATCCCAGGGTGACGAATATTAAAGTGGCATGAATGCTGAAATCCTAGCAAGCAAAAATAAATGACATGTATAAAGGTCCACTAAGGTTGTGACTGACTACTTGGCATGAATTTAAAAAATGATATTATGATGCAGAAGATTAGTAAATTAAAATAGCTCATCGGTTGGTCTTTTTCTGTGGAACATGGGGCTATATTTGTTAAAAAGGTAAAGGTTTGTGCTGACCAGAAGGCCCTGAGGGAAAGGCCCGGCTGTGGGCAGGATGGTCGGAGGTCGGGTGAGGGGCGAGAGGCAGCCGCGAGTCAGGAGAGAGTCGGCTGAGCGACAGCTGGCAGCAAGGCTGTGATTGGCTGGAGGAGTGCGGGGACAGCATAGAAACGGGAAGCTGATTGGGTGATAGGACACGTGGACAGCAGCACCGCAGCTGTGCCAGCCAATGGGGGCCCTTCTGCTGTTAAATTCGGTTTGGTTTCGGCTGTGTGCGGTTGAGATTAAGGGTATAAAGAGGGTGCGATTTTTGGCAATAATCGGCTCCTCTTTGGACATGCAAGGGGGTCTGTCGTCTTTGTTCCCCATTGGTACAGTTTTCATATCTTGAAGTAAAAAAAATAGAATCATTAATAGCTGCAAAACCAAATTTTTACACAAAGAATTTAGCTTAACCTAGATGCCAAAAATCCTCCTACGTAAAGGTGACTGCTGATGTTTTGCTATTGTGTGAGTGGCATGTGGTGCAGAAGTAATTTAATGTGCAGTTCTTCTCAGCAGTAAGTCATTCTTGACACGACATTTATAACATCAGAAAACATAAACAAGAGAAAAAGAAAAAAGGCAAATAATTCCACTTAGATAGTCTGTACTGTCATTTTGACTCATCAACCACAATACATTTGTTACCTGTAAAGGAGAAGAAAATCTTTGCAGTCTGGGAGGTTTAAAGAGTACTTAGACAACATTTAATTGAAAAGATTATACAAAAGCATTCATAGAATGACGGATGCTTCACCCCAGAGAACGCATGACTCTGACTGGGATATTTTTACAGCTCTGAAACAAACATTTTGTCACCTTTCATTTTGTGGGATTCAGGAAGAAGTTGAAGATTGTAGAGCTGTACTAGAAAAATCTCAGAGATTTTTTTAAATTGGAACGCATATCGCTATTGTAATGTCACGGCATATTGTTATTGTTGATGATGATTAGGAAAGAAAGATTTATATCTTTATTTTTCATAAAAGCAGTATGAACTAATGGCTATGAAAGACACACATACACATGCAGGCTTTAACATGCAAGATGGCCTGAAAGTTCAAAACATAAATTTTTAAAGTACTGGGCTACAGGTTTTAATTTCAAAATATGTAGAAAAATATGAACTCAAATTGTGTAAGGTGTATATAATCTTGGAGCAGAGACTCAGAAAAATTAATTATTGGACTTTAATTTCTCCTTTGCAGGAAGGAGTAACTGTGGGAGGATGACTACAGCATGACATCAGCAGCCCCTTCCTTTGGGCTCAAGACAGATTGAAGTTCGCACCCACTGTGGTACAGTTACTTCATGAAAGCCCCTAGTTATTCCACATAGAACACTGTGAATAATCAAAAACTGCAGGGCAACCCTGTCAAAGCTGTCTTTTAATATATAGAAATACCATGGCATGAAAATTTTGGTAGTAAGGGTAAAATTCAGATACAGTCAGAGACAGCAGAGGGGCTGACTGGTGCAACATTTGAGATATCCAGTGATAACCAAGTGAGGATAAGAGATATAACACTCAGCTGTGTTTGTCTGGATTACATCAGGGTATCTTAAAAGGTACCAGGTGATTACCTTTAGGCAATCAGGTGGATCCCTATCTGTTCACGTGATTTCTCATAATGGTCAATAGAAATCTTGTCAATAGCATTGGTGGACTTTTATTCAGCTTAAACTGAAGTGTCTAGGACTTTTTGAAATTTTTAATAAACTTGGAGTTAACTATAATGGCACAAAACCCACTAGAGTTCTCTGCCTGTTTGAAACACTCTCATGTAATTAAAGAAAGTAGATGATGGTGTGAACAGATATGAGTTATAACTCCACCCTGGAGTATTGGAGAGCTCTGGGGTCCCAAGCACAAGAAGGACATAGACTGTTGGAACAAGTCCAGGGGAAGGTAATGAATTTATAGTATTGTTATTATTATTATTATTGTTGTTGTTGTTGTTGTTGTTGTGATCCACTTGCATGACTAAAATAATATTTTCTTTCCTGCCCAGATAAATTTAAAAAAATAGCAATTTTTTTCTGAACTGGATTAAACAGCTTTTGTTCAGTCCAATACTGACCTGCATTTGTCTGTATTAGATGTTGCTTTAACAGATTTCCGGTTCTGATTGTATTGTACCATTTATTCTATCCTTTAGATCAAAATTCCAGGTTAACTGATTATCTCATGGAGTACAATAGTACTTTCTCTGCACAAAATATTAATATGTATCTCTGGAGTCCCATAGATGTAGAACTTGTTGGAGATATCATGTATCTAGGAGTTTCTCACCTGTAGAAGATAGATTTGGCGCAAGAAATCCAAGAGAATATTAAACATCTTCAAACAAAAACAATTCCCAAGGGAAAGAAGAAATATCTTTGAATTCTTTTCCAACATTTGACTTGTCATTGCACAGATTAATTATTTTTATTTAATTTCTATCTTTGTAGCTTAAATACTTTCCATTTGTGCCAGTTTTGGCCAAAATCTAGCAATATATCCTCTGGGAGAAAGGCAGATCACGACTACCCTTCCCCCCACCAGGTTCGGGAAAGGAATTCCTCGAAGNCTCCCCTCTCAAGCTCAGTTTAAAAGCACAAAATTAAGCTTTTGTCATAGAGCCGTGATAGGGGATACACATCATAGAGTCACCCCAAGACACCATTAAAAAATATAAATGCATCATAAAGATCTATGAGATCAGTTCTGATTGAACCAAGAAAAAAAGTTTTGAAATACAGAAAAAAAAGAGTTATATTTTTAAAATCAGTTTACTTCTATTTTACCTTTTGTAGTAATCACAAAGTTTAAACTACCTATGACCTAGTGTAATTATTTTTAACTTTAAATTTAAGTGGATTTTTCTGTACATGTAAGTTGCATCACTGTCATGGTTTCATTAGAAATTGAACATGGCAATCTAAAGGAAGATGATATAGCCTACTACTAAAAATAAAAATTTAAAAAATATAGAATTTTTATAAGGCAAATTTCTCTTCCAGCACAATTATTGTCCTGATGCAACTATTTTCATTAAAAATATCTTAAGAAAAGAAATGGAAAACCTCAACAGAATGGCACGGCACATCAGGTACAAAATTATATTGACATACTGAGCAGGGGTAGACTTAAAATAATTAGTTATTTTAGGCAACAAAAATCTGAAAATGATCCTACTAATACAGAGAAAACTGAATTATTGTTAAACTTAAATAAGAAGTGATATTCTTAAAGTAAGCAGTAGGAAATGTTTTGGAGGAAAGAAGCCTAGAATTATAAGACACAATGCTTTCTCAAAAGATAGTAATTACACAATTAACAATGTGAAGATAAGTAGCACTACAGGGGGATTATAAATCGTGCTGAACTTCAACATAGAGATCTCATCTCTGTTCATAATACAGCACTAAAACTTACTGATATCAACTAGGACATCAACAAGGCATCTCTATGAGATCACTGTGTTCTGTCACCCATTCTGATACTATCAGTTTCAGTCAATTTTTTGTTCCCTTTTAAAAAAGATAAAAAGTAATTATATGGTCTTAGAATTAAATTTTCTATCAAAATAAACAGAAGAACTTCTGCATTTTCCTAATCTTTTTGATTAGTGTTATCACAGGTGACAATATTGCTTATTTTCATTGTTATTAGCAATCTTACATGGAATAGATTCACACCTTTTCTAATTCATTTATTTCAGTAAGGCACTTTGATAGTGCTATCACTTATCTCTAAGGGTGAACATATCTCATTTCTCATGGGGCTTTTCCAATCATTGCAGTTGTTAATAGTATTTTGGTGGTTTTTTGTCAGCTAGTTTAGTGAACTTTTTTCACTTTGGATACTCGTTTTTCTTCCTTAGTTTTTCATCAGGGACTTCAATGAATGTCAAGGCAGGAAAGAAAAAGAAACCAATGGCATATAGTCTGCTTCTTTACAGATTCGATATTTACCAGACACTGCATGCAAACACCACTGTAACAGAGAGGGTACAAAAGGTTATATTTGTAATAAGGTGTCCTGTCATTCCTCTTTGTCATTCATGTATTTATATAGAAAACAATAATTAGTGTAAATGCAAAATTAATTAATCCGTAGTTTCCTAGGCCCTCTAGTTATTTCCTTTTATAAGATTAGTTGTAAATTGCTTCAGAATGTGAATGAATGAGCCAACTTTTCATTTATTTGTAAAAGTGCTTGGCTTGGAATTTGCATTTGTTTTTCAACCTGAATTTATCAAATGAATGTTTTCATTATTTTTGTAGAGAATATTCTCTTTTCTACTACTTCAATATTTGGCTTAATTGTGTAGGTATTTCTTTCATTTTGATTTCAGAATGCATTTTTATTATGTTCTTATTTCTCATATTATACATAATTTAAAAAACTATTTTCATTTAGTATCATTCTTCTATTCTGATAGCTCAATGATGATACTGACTCATTATTTTTTTTTCTGCTCATTATAGAAGTTCTTATTTCTCTTCCCCACCTTTGCATCAACTAATGAATGGTTTGAGTGCTTTCTGACAAAGTTCTGCTTCAATTTCTAGTTAGTATAGAAAGGTTTTATTTTACTGAAAATCATTCTCAAGGGCAAAGAGTCCGACTCTATTACCTTGAGAAGCTCAAAACCAGCTATAGCTTCCATTGGAGAAGTCCAATCCATCAAGCATGAAAACTGAACTCAATATAGCAAAAGTCATTTTCTACCTTGTCAGAGTAAAAAAGTGGCACAAGATAGTCACATGCCTACATAAATCTTCTCTCATTGAGACAAGAGGAACAAAAATACCAAGTAATTCATCAGTTCTGAAGGATGTGTCCTCTTCCTTATCCATAAAATACCTATAATGTCTTTTAATTAGACAAACACATATGCAAGTCAATATTTCCAAAAACAGCTGTCTAGAAGCAAGCAAAGAGACTGGTTATCTGTGTTAGGACATCATACTTTGGAGCTGACTGAACCACACACTTATTTGACCATGAACATAAAGAGAATATAATGCAGAATACAGGAATACACAGTGTCCTCTCTCCTCTCAAGCTGGAAAGAATCAAAATGTCATAATCTAGAACATATAAATAGGACATAGGATCAACATATGGGGAGTTTTGTTTTCTTTTTCAGAAAATCACTATAATAAACCAAATACAGAACACAAATTGAAAAAAAAACTAACAACACAAAACCAAACAAAAAAACAAACCAAAACTACAAAAAAACACCCTCATGTTTCAGAGCAATTTAGATCAAGGTCAAAAGGTTTCATATTTTTTTAATGTAGGTTGATGGGGATCTATAGAGTTCCTTAATCATACTTAGGAACCAACCATACTTACAAAAATACAACTTGACTTGTCACATTACCTGGCAGAATTCACTGCTGTTGTTGGCTAGCATTCACAAACCTGCTAGATTGCTGGAAGTCCTGCAACTAATGAGACCTAGCTCAACGTTGTGTCCCTAAGGCATCAAGCTAATATTTCCAAGTTTCAGAATAGTCATTGCAACGCTCTGCCTTGCTCATAGAAAGCTTTATTCAGTATCTACTGCTATGCAGGAAAAATTAAAAGATGAAGGTATTGATCAATGAAACAAAATGTTGTCACAAACATAAAAATAACCAAAACCATCTTGGTCGTTCTAATTGCTTTTGGAACTCTCTTATGGTATTTGGGAAATGAGTCTCAGATTCTTGTAATTCTTAACTTGAAGCCTAGGCCTCAGCATAGTGCTTTCATTATTAACAATAAACATTCTTATTCCTAAAACACCTCCCTAAAGTGTAACATGATTTTGGTGCATGATTCAAAGGAAAAGTTTGCACTTGGGAATCCCACAAGAAAAAAAAAAAATAGACACTGAAAATTTTGAAAAAAAAAAAAATGTCTTAAGCTGAATATCATACTGGAAGTTTTAGATTAGTATCTTCCAAAAGTCTTGGAATATAATTCATCCAAGTTAGATGAGGTGAAATACAGAAAGGCAAATGTGGGGTTTGCTTCATGACAAATGATAATTAAGAGTTGAAAGGGTCTTCGCAGAGGACCTGCAGAAGGAAGACCTTTCATCCACTGCTCATAAATGAGCTATCATGGGCAAGGCTACCTAAAGACCATAGGAAGGCAAAAGCTCCAAGGAGAAGAGAATATTAAAGTTGTTGGCAGTAGGAAAAATGCTCTAGTACCTGCAGCTGTTCACTTGGAAAAGAAGTTCAGGGTCCAGTAAACGAAGCTGGTGCTGTGAATACTGAGCAATGAGCTTCAATGACTGTTGCCTCCTTCTTGCAGGATGACGAATTATCTATCTGCCAGCCAGACACAATATAAGAGAAAATAATGACAAATTATGACTAAGAGGTTCAAACTGGACATGAGGGAAAAAAAACCCCAAAACTAATGTAGACTACCCAGAGAAGCTGTGTCTGCTCTCATCCAGTTTTGCCAATAGTTGTACTTCGAGGTTACTGCTGGACTTGATGAATTCCAGAAGTCCTTTCCAATCAACATTTATATTATTCTGTAGTATTCTACTTCTGCTGTCTCTGTGCAAGTCTCCTTGAAGTCCCGTGTCAGTCCTGCCAGGCCCACAGCATGCTTCAGACATGTTGTGGAATCCAAATTCATGCTAGAAGATTATGTTTTACAAAATCATAGTCCTTGATCATAAATCCAGTCCTGTATTAATACTAGGGATACATCTAATAAGCTGACTTTTTTTTTTTTGATAATTCATGTGTCAAAATTTCCACATAGTTAAATAATACAAAACCTTTAACTTTTAGAGACTACAAAGTGAGGTGAACTTTATCACAAGGAAGAGCCTTATATGACACCAATTTTTCACAGAAGCAACCATGGCACTGAAACCTGACAGCTGATTCATGTCTCTGAAGTTCTTTAGCGCCTTCTGCACAGAAAATACATTGCAGTTCAAATATTATCGCAACCTTTTGTGACAGTGGATCAGTTAGTATAGGTATAAAATGGAAAACTTATGTTAAGGAATTAATAAGCCCTTGTTTGATGCAACCTATGTATTTTATTATTTGAAACTAATAAGGCAATAATACCAAATCAGTACTCAGCACTTGAAGCTCTTGCATTTCTTAGTCATGGAATTTCCATTACCCCTGGGTGCTGTGTATGGCTACAGCAGCAGTGCAGGAGTCCCACTGCCTACAGCTATCCTGACTTGTGGCCTGTGGGTGGCACCCGTGCTGGATCAAACCCCTGACAAGTATTCCTCTCTTATTTCCTTCAGTGCTGTTGGGTAAATCTCCACTAAGCATATGGGAACTCAAACAGCTGGAGATATTTCTTCTGCCTGAAAATAGATTAGTACCGATGATGCAGGTTTTATGTCTTACCTGGCAAAAACTGTCTTTGATGACCAAAGATACATGTGTTTGGGGACAGTCTTGAAGTAACATAGTGGAATGAAGAGATTACATTGTCTAACTGTATATGTAGCAATGTAATTGTATCCATCCTTTCTACAGTGAGGACCTTATAGTATTTCTACGCTGTGTGAAGGAAGTCTGCTCTTTAGCACATGTGGTAAGTTGTTTTATAGGCAAATGCAGATGTACAGTAGTCTAGAAATATACTACCAAGCAGGGTAATTTAATTTTCCAATAGAAAAGTTAAAAGTAGCTTATTTTCCAACAATATATTATTATTGCTGGAAATTAATTATAACCCAAACATTAATTCTGAAAGGCTGACATTTCTTCAGAAGGGCTGGAGAATCAAAAAACACTTCTAATCATGAACATCCACATTGTACTGAACCAAAATTATTTTAGACTAATTGACATTTTCTTTCTCAGCTTTCAGTGGGTTTTTTTCCCATCATTAAATCAAAAAAACTCTAATCATTAAGGTGAAGTTGCCCTTCCATCTAAAAATTAGAATGAAAAAGCCCAAATATTACAATAAGGTAGGCAAGGTAAGCATATTTTCAGTTTCTAATGTGTGATGGAAATGTATAGGGAATGACATCCAGTGAAAGAGATGGTAATGATTAGTCTTACTTGTTCCATGCATGTTCCACATATGATTAGTCTTACTTGTTCCACATATGTTATTGAAGCAGCGTTGGATGATGACAACTCCTATTCAGTACCATTTTGGGCTGCATTTGAGTCAGTTATCTGGAGGCAAAGTATTGTAAAAATGGTTTAGCAATTTAAGATACACAACTCCACAAACAAAATGTATTGTGTAATCAGTAAGATAACACATATAGTAATGGGCAATTCATGTGCTGGTTGTTTAATTTTTCTCCTAGAAGAAAAAGAGTTTTCTGGGTTTTACCATCCAAAACTTACTTAGTCGCTTCTTTCTGATAATGCTTTTACATGAATGTGTCTTAAGAATATATTGGTGTTGCTTAACCCTGGTCATCAGCTAAGCACCATACAGATGCTTGCTTACCCCCAGCCTCAGGAATGAAGAAGAGAATCAGAAGGGTAAAAGAGTAAAACTGTGAAAAGTCATGGGTTGAAATAAAAGTTCAATACAAAAAAAAAATTGCCAGACCAGAACTCCCCAAAGAAAAACAAAGCCAGTATAATGTAACACATCCTCAGGCAAACTCCTTTAATATAATTTAATTTATAAATAGTATGTATCATGCATAGTTATAAATAATCTACAACATACATATATAATGTCAGATTATTTTTATTTATATTGAATATAACAATGTATTAATATTTAATATAATTATATGCTTATTCGATATTTAAATTTTTATTTAACATTTAAAAATTGGATATATTTAATATGCAATGATACATAAAGAAATGGTATTTTTCAATTATATTTGATTATAATTCATTGTATTTGTAAAATTTCTAAAACATATTGATACACTTGTTCTTAAAGATTCTCTTTCACTTAAATGTGAAGAACAAAGAGATGCTCTAATAAGATTTTCTGTTGTAATACATGCTATTGTCCTAATCTGTTTCTATTTAACTTGCCTAGTTTTGCTCATTTATTCAGTTCAAAGTGAGATGGTCAACTCCTAGGGTTGTTTGTTTCCTGAAGGAGCACCTCCAATGCAGACTCTCTTATTAAATAGAAAAAAAAAAAAAACAAAAAAAAACACCCAAACCAAAACAACAACAACAACAAAACACTAGTAGAGACAAAATCACTGTAACAAGAAAATGTCCACAAAATCCTTTTCTACCTAAGGAGCACCATCCATCGCTTGAATATAATAGTGTCCAAAGAAGGCTAGATGAATATGTGAACTAAGGAGTTTGCTTTAATGACATTAAATCATTTTCAGCATCACTGCTCTAGTGAGTGTACAGACTAAGAGCACTATAGATGTCTCAAATGAACATTCAGAATTTACATCCATGCAGTTCAGAATTTTCTGTGGAAAAGCTGGGTTAAGTTATTTAGGTGACGACTCCAAATATAAGAACTGGTACTTAACATATATTAATCTGATCTGACAAATGCATGGTCTCAGTTTAGTTTAGTGAAAGGCAGAATTTGCAGCTGGAGCTTTTCTGCTCAAGAAATGCATTTAATATTATATTTTGGATAATTGCAGAAAATTCTTTATTTCACTATACAAGATAGGGAAATAATTTCTAGATTCTTATGGTTGTAATTGGATTTTTCCCTAAATGCCTTTTAAATTCATATATTAAATACAAGTTTAAATTATTGAAAGTATTTCAGAAACATATTTAATTTTATTCTGTTTTCACAAATACAATCTTTCCATTAAAATGTAGTAAAAGACTAGTAAAAAGCCCATTAAAATGTAATTTCTTGCCTTTGTAATGCACCTATTAACATTCCAATTACCAAAACATTTGTACATAAGTCATAGCTGTCTCCTCTATTAAAGGCTGAATCCTTATCCTAGAGATAGTATTTCAGTCTAACACTTCAAAATTAAAAAATTGGGGTTTCTTTCTTCATAAAGCTAATACAGTATTTTTTTTTTTTTTATATTGGCTTACACTGGCTGAATTAAAACCAAAAATAATTAAAAAAATTATTTCATGTTCTGCAATTGATATTTACACATCTTAATAGCTTAATTTACAAACCAGTGTAGCTAGCAACTTCCTTGGTCATCACTGCTGTATCTTAATGTATTTGAAATAAGGTCAATGAGCTCAGTTTTGCCTACACTTCAAAATGTGTGCACAAAGCATTTGATTAGACAAAAGTTTGAAGTATTCTCCAGGTGAAAAGAAGAGGAACTGCATGCTCCACTAGTCCTTACAGGCAGAATAACACTACAAGATATGTAGACTGTCTTTTTTGGGCCAGTGTGATCAAATAAAAGGGCTAGATAAGGAAAATATATAGCAAGGTATCATAGAATTTGTTTCTTAGAAGTCTTATGGACACACAATCCCAAATGTTATAGACATTGACTAAGGGGATACTGACTGTTTTATAACAATACATTATAATATATATCTTATATGAAATAAAAATTTAGCTAATGGAGAAAAAAAATGGTTTGTATGAGTCATATTGTGGACAAACTGCATCTACTTGTGCTCCTGGGCAACCAAAACTCATGTAAATCCATGTAAGTGACACCTTATCAAAATCTGGCTAAAAAGCCTTAGTGATTTTATTAGTTGTGACTTAGCCCCAAACATAACTAGATTGGAATTCATATATAAGCCTCTACACTTGACTTAAACTTGTATACATTCACCCACCACATACCATATAGCCCTACATGTCTGGAATGCAGGTGTATTAAGGATTGGGGGAAATTCGTATTTTGAATTTTTCGTCACTTTACTGTAGACAGGTGTGTGAGTACACTGTTTGAGTATGTCCATTCTTTACACTTATTTTGTCTTGTAAACATACAGAGATACCTATTTTTGTTTTATTTATTTCATGTTGATAAGTTAGCTAAACATACTTGTTAATACATCTGCCTCTTTAAAAACAACACTGTTCTTTAAAGAATTTGTTACATTTTTTCAGTATAAGGATCAGATGCTACAGGTTTAAAATGTAGCAGTAACTACATTAACAAGGTGTAGCTAAATACGTATACTGTTTGTGTTTTTATATAAGGGTTTTGTCCAAGGCTTCTACACTATTTATAAAATATTGTTGCTAATGACACCTGTTGCTACAATTATCTTATTGAAGTAAGTGAAAGTGTGTGGGAAATTGACTGTGGATTAAAAGGGAATGGTATAAAAATTGTAGGGAAAAATACAGTTGTTCTTCCCTGGATATACACAGTCAGTATAGCCAACCTTCCACACACAGTACAATCTAGGCAGAGGAGACACCGGGGCCAGGCTCTGTCAAAATCAACTGCAGGAAAATAACTCTCCGTGGACTGATGTATGTCCCCATTGCAAGGGTGTCTCAAATACTATATTAAGATATCTGCCCTCAAGGTATGAAACCCCTCACTGAGTAGCATGTGTCAATAAAGTCTCTTAAACTCCACCTAAATGTAAGAAAAATAGTATAAAAGTGAGATAAGAAGGGGTACAAGTCAAGGAAGACTTCAGAGTAAATTCTGGGATCAGTCAATGGGCTAAACTTGTCTTGTCCTCTGGCAAAACCTGGGCAAGAGCTGTACTGTATGCATGTTGAATGATTACCTTAGGCTAGCTTTTGTTAGGGATTACAGCTTGCTAGTGTATTGCTTTGAATAGGTATATTGATTTGAATACATTTTTGCAATCAGATATTATCACCAGCAATCCTCGAACCTTAATCTGTGTCTTGGGGTGACTTTATGATGTGTATCCCCTATCACTGCTCTATTTCCCAGAAATTAATTTTGTGCCTTTTCTGTGCCTTTAAACTGAGCCTGAGAGGGCAGTGAGGAAAAAAAAAAAAACAAAACAAAACAAAACAAACAAAAAAAAAGAAAACCCAGCAAACTCTTCAAAGCAATTGTTCAAGGACACAGATACACTCCTC
>VWZQ01008813.1:16745-82623 GCA_013397015.1 Myiagra hebetior | reverse complement strand
CCAGCTGAAGGTCCAGTGGTAGCTCTTGTCCTCTGGGAACCCAGTAGACAGAGCTCCCTTAGGCAGTTCCAAGGCCAGGTTATATCCAGGTGGGAATGCTTGGCTCCTCCCTCCTGGGCGGAGCATCTCACAATAGGATGAGATAAGTCCATGAGTCATGCAGTGGTTTCTTGCTGGCCCATTGTCTGTTATCAGGGGTGGGTGATAGCAGGAGATAACAGCTAATGGCCCACAGCTGGTGGGAATAGAATACATCTATATTGTAACCTAGGACACTATGAGAGGATATTTTCCTCCAAATTTGTCCAGACCAGGATAACCTTTCACAATTTTATTAATAAAGCATTATTCTGTAAACTCTTAATGTGAGTCTTTCAAGGGCACTGGCAGTCAGTGACAGTGGGTAAAGGTGTGGAGACCCAGGAGGGGGTCTCTCTGTTGGGTGTGTGACCCTGAACAAGTTAGTCAAACTAACCTCTGACCCAGTAAACTGCTCAGTGAAGGGTCCCCAAAACAGGATGCTGAAAGGCTTGTCAGGCACAAGGGTCTCAGCATTCCTGGGGTGCTGAAACAGTAGTCAAATACTAAGGCTTTGAGTAAATTTCCCCTTTTCACATGACAAAATATGTGACAGCACATAGTTAAGAGAGCAGATGCATTCTTTATGTGCATAGTTTTTAAAAAATCTTTTAAACCTCTTTTACAGGTAGAAGAGTATATAAATCTGAGGCCAGAAAATAAAGCAATAAACATAGTTCTCTGCTGCAAAAAATGTCGAGTCTTAGTTTTCCTGGTAGATTATCAAAAATCTCAAGAGAAAAAGGGACTTAAAAATGGATGATCAGAGAAAATAGGCTACCTTTTACTTAATTTAAAATGATATGGTGATATTTTGGTTTAAAGCCTACCCAAAAGCATCTCTTAGACAAATGACACCATGACCATGTCTGCCCGCCTCTAACCCATTAGATGGTTCTGTTGTCTGATGGGAAAAGAAAGCATAGATAATTGGGGTTACACAAAAGTACTTTAGACATGTGCAGGGAAGAAACAAGGACGTACAGGTGAACTCATAGCAGTTTTTCAGACTTATAACACAATGTGGATACCAGAACGCAATAGCAATGCAAGTAGCAACAGTTAACAGGAAAAAAAGGTCTAAAAGTTTAAGCTGGAGTGATGTGACCAATAAACGATTGAGTGTATTCCATGGTTCTGTGATTCTTCATTGTTTTACAGAGTACTGACATTAAGCTGAAACCATTAATTGCTCTCTGGATCCAAATGCAGCAGGATCTTGAAATAATCAAGATTTTATTAAGAGACATAGTGAACAGCACAAACAAATCAAGATTAATATTATTCCTAAAGCCTCTCTGTCTCCTGTTTTTCATAACTCTCTTGGCTGATTGAGAATGAATATCAATATGACAAATGGGGTGGTGACAGCTGCAAAAAACTGACATAGAATTGGGATGTAGTAAAGAAAAGTTGTGACAAATATGCAGTGACTATGCCAAAAATATTACACAGTCTAATGCTAAGTTTGAATTAAATCTTTAAAAGGTACCTCAAGATTTCTGAAGCTAAGAAATAAAAAAAGGAAAATATCTTCATAATTTTTGGCCTTCCTTCTTAATTAATCAAATAATCAAATAATAGATTTTGCAATCTTCATGAAAACATTTTGATTAAAATGTTTGGATACATGGTAATAAGTATGACGGATGAAAATCTATAGGGAGGCACACCAAGGCTTGAATGCCATAATTGACATGATGATGATGATAAAAGGAGCAATTTAAGAATGTTTTATCCCAGGTATCACTAGGCCAAGCTCCCCACTTTGAAAATCCAAACAATATTTTGATATACATAACAGAGGCAATTCCTGTTTGTATGGCATTCATCCAACTGCATTTAAAATGACACTGTAAAAAATGGAATATTAATGTATGCAATGGCAATAGAAGAAAGAATCTATTGCTTCACCATCAGTGCCTTTTCAATTTTTATCTACTATATTCCCATGGGAAGCAAAATCCCATATGCATGATTTATACTGTCCTATATCATTTACCTATCTACATCTGCAGCTTATAGATATCTATGTTAATAAATATGATGATGATAATGATGAAGAAATTTAGCCATTTTAGCCCACATTTTTCTTCTGCTTGAATCTTCAGTGAAGTTGAAATGAAAAGTATGACAATGCCACAATTTCCAATAGCAACAGCTTGTGCTTTCATAAACAAAGGATTCTGAATTAATTCAAGTTACAAGCAGATGGACAATTTGGCTCAGTTAGCAAAAAAACCTGCTTTTTGATCAAAAAGACATTGAGTACTCTTTTTCTCTACAGTCTTTCCTTCCTAAAATGAAAGTTCATAGAAAGTGTCTCTTAATTGTCCATGGCCCAGTAAAAGACTAAATTATTGACAGACAGCTAGTTAAAATGAAAAACAAACAAACAAACAAAAACCAAACCCACGACTAAATGCTTTGCACTTCTACATCATGATTTTATGCAGTTCTGTGACAACAACAGTTATGTGACATCTATAAAATATCTTGCCTTTAGCAATGGACAACAATGGACCCTGCGTGACACTAAATTTTCAAAATATGTATGTATATTAAAAGATTCAGAAATAATAAGACAGACTGAGAAAGACTGACAACATTTTAATACTTCCAATTGCTTCATAAGATCTCATTAATACTTTGAACATCTAAGCACTGATTAAGTTTTGTTGGGTTTTTTCCTTAAGAAACCATTGCATTCATTATCTCTGACCAAAATCAACTTTAGGTTAATTACAATTTTTTTAATTGAGCAATAAAATGTTTAGAATTATACTGTGTATCTAAGGTGATGATTTTGCATATATTATTATGCTGATAATTTTTTGTACTTCTCATTCTGTTGAATTTAGTTAATTTTTGGGTTTAAAGCAAAGCATACACAAAAGATTGTATATGTTCTTTGATAATAAATGTCTTGTTCATATTCCAGTTTAAAAGCAGACAATTTTTAATCATTAAGAGCACCTTCTTCCTTGTGAATTTAACTGATATGAAATTATTTAATTAACTTGAGATATTGTCTTTGTAAAAACTACCCCATATATTAGTTATGTCAGTGGAAATCCCTGACTTAAGATAAAACGTCACAAAGACCATCACTTGGAGAGTTGTGACAATCATAAACAAATTTTAAACAAATATACTCTTATTATCTGTATGATCTAATAGATAAATGCGTCTAAAAAACATTCCGCAAAAAAGAACAATGTCTAATGTCCCAAAATCAAATTATTCATGCCATTCTGCCTTCATTTCTGAAAACAGACAAATTTATTTCATCCATAGCTACTGAATATTGCACATTATTTTGTGGATTATATGGAAATGGAAGAGTTTAAGAATTTCCAAGTAATTAAAACATTGTTTATTTAAACATATTGCTTTTCACTCTACCAATTTTCTCTGAAACCAAGCAACAAAACTCTAGGCTGGAGGTATTTTAAATCACACTTGAAGACAGAAAAAATAAAGGAAAAATGAGGGAATGACATTGCATAAATTATATGAACTACACATTCATCAGTAATACCTTTTCTTACCTTTCTATCAACTCACAATCAAGTACAAATAGAAGAAGACATATACGCTGGACAGGAGTGTGATTATTAAACTTTGGACAAGACTTAATGATACTGTGCCTTCAGAGCAGACCCGTGAATGAGAGATGGACAGATCAATGACCCTATCTTGGCTGTCATTCATACATGACATGGAGGGTTCTGTATTTTCCTGCAACGAGGCTTCTCGCAAGTAGAGGTTTCTATCTTTTTTTCTGAAAATATTTTGTTACTTTTTGTTAATTTTTTTAATTTGTTAATTTTTTTACTTTCGAAACTAATTCCATTAACAGTAGTGACAAAATTTGTAGATGCAAATTATTCCATAACAGTATACTATTTTATTCCTTATAGTTTAGTACATAGACAGCATATGAACCATTCTTTTTCAGTAGTATGGGTAGTAACATGGAAAATGTAAAAATACGCAGTGTTTAAAAAGTGCAAGTGCTCAAATAAAAAAAATTGAAAGCCAGTGATGATGTGTGATTTTAGTTTCAATAAATTGAAACACTTTAATTTTGAACAATAAAAGAAAAATATAAACAAAGTTTATTTGTGATGTTAGGGTAACAGTGCATGGTCTCCTTGTGAGATAAATGAGGCTTTATGCAGCCTGAATGTTTTTTAGGAAAGCACAGAAATACAGCCAAAGAAGAATATTCTTTTATATTCTCTTTGCTCCATATCTTTGCAAGCTATTGCTCACATTTATTTGCCTGCAATTTTGAAAACTGCATTACATTCAATTAATTTTTAAACTCTCTACTGCCCTCCTACTGAAGCAAGGGTAGAAAAGAAGGATAGCACATACCATAATATGTTCTCTTTCTTCTTTGCAACAACTGATAAGAAATATGACAAAACAAGAATAAAAAATGAAACCATTTTCTATTCCCCCATGACAGAATAAATTCTATGGAAATCAAAACAAGCTTTGGCTTGAAAACTTCATTAATGAAGAATAAAGGAGACTCTTTCCAAAGGACAGGGGTAACTATTCACTGTGAAGCACGGCGTCTTGCCAGCTGTTGAAAACAGAGATGAGGACAACCACTTTGTTGGACATAAATATGAGACTTTGCATGTGACTCTGATTGCTGCACGGTTTTTCTGTTGAATCTTATAAGATGCACATTGTGACAAGGAGCATAATTATCAAAGAAGCTGTTTGAAATTATTATTGTGAGTATTTATTCAGAAATTACAATACTAATAAAGAGAGGCCCACATACCTTGAGAGAGAAGGCATAATCATGTATAACTGTGATTGAGGCAAAGGTAAGTGAAGGAAAGAATACATGATAAAAAGAGTAGCAATTTAGACAGTAATGTTTAATTGAACATGAGTTTAATTTGAATCCTTTAGACAATGCCTCAACCATAACCTTTTTGGGGCCTGATGAAAACTTTTTTGAAGAGATTTAGTTCAAGCCCTTATATTGTCTATGTGAATCTTTGCCCACCTGTTGCACTAATAGCAATTGCTTTTATGAGGCAAAGGTTGAAGAAAATAAAACCATTTATTCACTTATTGAAACTTACTATGATTTGCAGGCATAAAAATGAAATAAGTAGAATTTGGAGCCTATTTTTTGAGACAAATAACATCTCATTTTGTTTGCTGCAGAAGGTTTCAGCAGGATTTGTTGGAAAGCACACTAGTAATATCAGCCACACAAAATTCTGGCCCAGTATTGAAAACAGAGAGTTCCATTAATTTTCCTGGCAAAAAGTTTGTCTGTTTTTACACAACATAAAACTGCATTATTTTGATTAGAAAATAGAATTAAGAACAGATTAAATTAAAGCAACAGTATTGTTTCAGTTTAATTTAGATTCTGGCTTAGAGAGTGAATGCTGAAAAATTTGCAGTTGAAAGTCCAGACTTAGCCAAAGCCACAATATGAGTATAAAATATATAGCATTTTCAGAGTATCCTTCTGGCATTTTAGTTTCTAAATGTTAATTCAAGGAAGCATTCAGTGTATAAATGCATGTAAGTTCAAGAATTCAGAAATACCTGAAGAAATGATAATGCTGCAAAACAGTGAGTTCCCATGGAAATCCATTGTTTGTTCTGAGATCCCCTGGTGATCCCAAGTTCCACCCCTCTCATAAGAGCTACAATGACTTGAAAGTTCGACTACTGTAACCTCTACAGACTTCCAGAAGCTGTGTATATCTCTCTAGTTATTCACAAATGAAATGAAAATGAAAAAAAAAAGCGAGAAAGATTTTAGATGTCATTTTGGAAGAAATAGAATAGAAATAATTATTCATGTTAAACCAAAATAATCCCATATGTTTTGTGTAAATCTAGGATTTTTATACTTAAAATTGCTCTCTGATAGAAGTTATATGTTGGAAAATATAACACTCTTGTCAGAAATGAAAGCTTTGACATAAAGAAAAATTTCCTTGTTTTATTTTTTTGACTGCTGCATCACAAGAGGTTATCATATATTCATTTTTTTATTCAGACATTGGATTACAAAGTAGTCTAATACTCAAAGGTAGTCTCATGAAAATTGATAGTATTTTTCCCTACAAAATGCATACAAAAAAGAAAGATTTTTTTTTGTTTCATAGCTTTATTATTTGCTTCTTTGTGTTCCGACAGGTATCATATTAAACATCTTCTATTTGTGGTCAGCAAACATGCTAACAACTTGCAGTGTGCTATTAACAGTACCTATTTTAAAGCAATTTTGCCTCAAAAAGTCATTCACAAACAATTTACTTGAGACAGACAAACATAATCATTAACACTCTGAAGCCACTCTGACCTAGGTCAGACCTGGTAAAAACAGCTGCTTCGTAATGATATCCAATTTCCATGTAAATCCTGTTCAGAGAAATTCATAAATCACAAGTTGCTATCAGGCCATGGTAAACCTCCCTTTAAAATCATAGCCCTAAGGAGATTATTTGGAAGCATATTACACAACCATCTGAAGGGTCAGGTGTTGCCAGCTGGAGCATTAAAAACTCATTTATACCTGTTTACAGCTAGCTGCTATCAAAGGCCCACAAGGTGGGAAGCAGAAATATAATGTACCCATAATTTTTTCAAGTCACCTTTGACTCTCAATGTTCAAATCAAACGAGAAACCTAGTGGCTCTAAACCACAGACAAACAGTCTAGGAGAGGAATTCAGGGAACTAAGTATAAAGTGACAGTTAAGATGCTTTGGGGTGTCCTACCTGGCCCTGAGCTGCTGCTCAAGAAAAATCCCAGTGTTCCAGTGTCCCACAGTCCTGTATCTCACTCTCCAGCCCTAAGCTTGTGCTGTGTGTCTTGCATCATCTAAAATGGCAGTAGTCAATGATATTTAGGCATCTCTATTGGTCTTTCATTGTACCTTAAGGATAAACAAATTTTCCTCAATTTACTACTAATCTGCAGATATGGTGTGTGTCTAGAATATTATTTATGAACAAGCAATCTTTCTTTCTTTCTGTTCAGTAAATGTACAGATCACATTTACAGTAAAGTGAAGTATTTAAGTATGAGAGTAATACTATATAAAAAAAACCAACAACCCAGCCAGCACAAGAGTTCTTGGTGTCAAGATAGCCACCTGAGGAAAGGTGAAGAAACACCAACTACATCAGAAGGTACAATTTCTGCATTCTCCTGTATGCTTACCTCCTAGTAAAATTGTATGTTCAACACCTTCTAAAAAAATAAAACTAACCTATATAAATATATTTTACTCCTAAATCTACCAACCAGAATAAAAATGATCCGAAGTACAGCAGCAGCAAGCTGTCCCAATGTGCCAAAATATAAACCAGTGGGAAAGACCAGTCTGGCTGAACGAATTTGGTTCAAGATCAGGGAAAAAGGAGAGTTTATGAACTTTGGAAGAAGATGGACACCACTCAGGAGTACTATAAGGAGAGGTTATGCCAGAACACAATTAAAAGAGCCAAAGATCAACTAGAACTCAATCTGAGTATTGCCATAAAAGAGAACAAAATTATTTTCTCTATGTATATTAACAACAAAAGGAGGGTTGAGGAGAATCTCCATTCTTTATTCTTTATTGGATGCTGTGAGAAACATAAAGACAAAGAACATAAAGAAAAGGCAGAGGTACTTCATTTCTTCTTTGCCTCGGTCATTAGTAGTAAGATCAATTGTTGGGTTACCCAGACCCCTGAATTGGATGACAGGAATGTGAGCAGAAGGAAACCCCCATAATCCAAGAGGAAATGGCCGGTGACCTGCTACACCTTTTAGACATACACAAGCTTATGGAACCAGATGGGACCCACCCAAGGTTACTTGTGGAAGAGCTCACCAAGCCACTTTCTGCCATCCACCAGCAGTCCTGGTTAACCAGGGAGGTCCTGGTTGTCTGGAGGTTAACAAATGTGAGACTCATCTGCAGTAAGTTCTGGAAGGAGGATCTGGGGAACAGGCCTGTCAGTCTGACCTCTGGGGAAGGCAATGGAGTGGATCATATTGAGTGCCANCCCCCATAATCCAAGAGGAAATGGCCGGTGACCTGCTACACCTTTTAGACATACACAAGCTTATGGAACCAGATGGGACCCACCCAAGGTTACTTGTGGAAGAACTCACCAAGCCACTTTCTGCCATCCACCAGCAGTCCTGGTTAACCAGGGAGGTCCTGGTTGTCTGGAGGTTAACAAATGTGAGACTCATCTGCAGTAAGTTCTGGAAGGAGGATCTGGGGAACAGGCCTGTCAGTCTGACCTCTGGGGAAGGCAATGGAGTGGATCATATTGAGTGCCACTGTGGATGTTGTCTACCTAGACTGCAGAAAGGTTTTTGACACCATTTTCCACAGCATTCTCCAGGAGAAACTGGCTGACCATGGCTTGGACATGTGGGTTCTTCACTGGTTAAAAAACTGTCTGGACTGCTGAGTCCAGAGAGTGGTGGTCAATGGAGTTAAATCCAGCTGAAAAATAGTCAGTAGTGGTGTTCCTCAGGGCTCAGTATTGGGGCCAGACATGTTTAACATCTTTACCAATAATCTAGATGAGAGAATTGGGTGCACCCCCAGTCTGCAGATGGAAACAGGTTGGGTGGGAATGTTGATCTGCTTGATGGCAGGAAGTCTCTGCATAGGGATCTGGACAGACTGGATTGATGAGCAGAGACCAGTTGCACAAGGTTCAACAAGGTTAAGTGTCAGGTCCTGCACTTAGCTCACAACCCCATGCACTGCTACAGGCTAGGGAAAGAGTGGCTGGAAAGTTGCCCAGTATAAAGGCCCTTGTGGGTGTTAGTAGCCACCTGAACATAAGCCAGTGTGTGCCCAGATGGCCAAGAAGGCCAAAGGCCTCCTGGCCTGTATCAGAAATATTGTGGCCAGCAGGACCAGGGCAGTGATTGTCCCCTTTTGCTCAGCACTGGTGAGGCTGAACCTCGAGTCCTATGTTCATTTCTAGGCCTCTCACTTCAAGAAAGACATTGAGGTGCTGGATCATGTTCAGAGAAGGGAATCAGAGATGGTCTGTAGCACAGGTCTAATGAGGAACAGCTGAGGGAACTGGGACTGTTTAGCTGAAAGAAAAGGAGGCTCAGGGGAGATCTTTTAACTCTCTACAACTACCTGAGAGAAGTGTGCAGTGAGGTGGGAATCATTCTCTTTTCTCAGGTTAAAGCTGACAAGACAAGGAGAAATGGCCTCAGGTTACACCAGAGGAGGTTTAGATTGGATATTAGGGAAAATTTCTTCATCAAAAGGATTGTCAAACATTCAAACAGGCTGCTCATGCAAGTGGTTGAGTCACTATCCCTGGAAGTATTTAAAAGAGGTAGAGATGTGGCTCCTAGGAAGATAGTTTAGCAGTGGACTTGGCAGTGTCAGGTTTACAGCTGGACTTAATGATCTCAGAGGTCTTTTCAAACCTGTGATTCTGTGATTACATGATTCTAAAAGTTGTGGATTTTTTCACTGTTGCTGACTCCATGGAAGTAGACAAATCAAATCAAATTAAAACCAGCTCCCTTTTTGTAAATTTAATTGAAGGGTCTGAGCTTCTAAATATATGCAAAACCCATTCAGATTCCATCAGTAAAGTTTTATATGAGAAAGCAATGCCTGATGTTGTTTTTCTCAGTATCCAACTATATGTGTGGTAATATTTGTAGATACATCACTACATTTATATATTGCAATGAAAAGCTTTTGAAATGCATAGCAATTTGGTGCTATCCTGCAATCTTTGTATATAAATTTTCTTCTGGTCTTAGCCAAGAAATCCCATTAACCTCAATGTCAGCAGACGTTTAAAAAGCAGAAAATTGTTACTCAACTATATTTCTTTGTACAACAGACACCACACAAATTGTTTAAACATTTTTAATCAGTCTATTTTTTTATCTGGTATTGAATAGCTTTCATATAAAATACTATTCAGTAAAGAAGAAAAGTATGAAAATCTTATTTCAGCTGTTAAAAATATGCCCACTAATATTCCATGTAATCTTTTAGGAAATCATTGGAGGTAACAGATGATGAAAAGTGAGTTTGTTTGGCAAGTTTAGTAGTACAGATCATTATACTAATTACAGTCCAGTACAACCAGGCTAATTACAAATTAGTAATTGACAAAACCGTTGTTAATGATAGGGGTTGTGCTTTCAGGCTTTTTTTTTTGTTTGTTTTTTGTTTGGGGCTTTTTTTTATAAATGAAAAGATGAATGCTTTAGTATTCGATTTTTTAAATATGTTAAGTCCTTCTTTTAGAAGTTCTTTACTTTTTAAACTAAACAGTCCTTACTAAGAAGATAAATTAAAATGTAGAAGTCTTTCACTACTAAATTTATGTGAATGACTAGATATATACCTCAGTGCTTTATCATGTTACTCAAAAAATTAATCTCACAATAGCTAATCAGCAGATTAATGGAAGCTGACATTAAAACACAAAACAATCAAAAAGACCTGTTATTTCTGGATCAATTCAGCTATTAGAATTAATGAATAAATGAATATAAAGCATTTTAGAAAATATTAATTCAAATAGACTTCAGGAAAGCCAGGATTACATGACTCATAGACAGTAGACATTCAGATTAATACTAAAATTTTGCTGAATTCTGAAGAATGAAAATGACTGGACAGAACACAGTGAGCTTTGATTAAATTATGGTTAATAATGCTTCACTATTTCTTCACATCACTGACAATGTATCACCCTTAGCAACTTAAAAAAACACAAACAAAACCAACAGTCTGCATCTAATTAAACTCTTCACTATTTATTAAAAAAATTAAAGCTAAACTAATGCATCTAAACTAAGGTTTTGTAACCTGGTAATAGAGGCATAGTCAAAATGATTGAATGCTTCCAATGCACTTAGCCCACTTAGTGGAATGACACAAACAGTGGGATTGAGCACACCCTCAGCAAGTTTGCTTGTGGCAGGCACAAAGCTGATCAGTGCAGTTGGTTTGCTTGAGGGAAGGGACATCATGTGGAAGGGTCTTGACAGCCTTGAGAACTGGGACTATAAGAAACCTGTGAAGTTTAGCAAGACCAAGTACAAGTCCTGCACAAGCGTATGGGCAATCTCCAACTGTGATTCTCCTTTTCTCACTTCGCTCTTGTGAGACCACAGCTGTAGTACTTCATCCAGCTCTGGAGCTCCACAGCAAAAGAAAGACATGTACCTGCCAAAGCGGGTCCAGAGAGGGTCTATGAAAATGGTCTTAGGGCTGGAACAGCTCTCCTGTGAGAAAAGGCTGAAGGAGTTGGAATGTTCAGTCTGGAGAAGAGAAGGCTCCAGTGAGACCTTAGTGTGGCCTTCAAATGTATAAAGGGGGCTTACAAAAAAGATGGAGAGAGACTTTATACAAAGGCCTGGAATACTTGGAAAAGGGGAAGTGATTTGAAACCTAAAAAGGGTAGATTCAGGTCACCCAGAAAAGTTGTGGTTGGCTCATCACTGGCAGTATTCAAGGACAGGTTTGATGGGACTTTGAACAACCTAATCTACTTAAAGATGTCCCTGGTCATAGGCACTGGGGTTGGAACTAGATATCTTTAAAGGTCCCTTCCAATCTAAACCATTCTATAATTCTATGATTCCGTTATCTTATGATTCTACAATTCTATGACATATCTGATGAATTTCACACTGAAAAACACACAGAACAAATATAAGTAATCAGAAACTTAACCTATAAAATCTGCAATCTATCTGTCACATTTTGAAGTTTCAGACAGCCCTGGGCATGTGAAATGGCACCAGACATCTGTGATTACACAACTGAATAACATGGTGATATGCTGGTGCAGACACCTGTGTTGTAAACATAAACTTATATCTCAGCCTGAAGATAAATACTAATTAAAAAATTGGCAGTTTTAGCAATGAATATGAGCCAGACCAGTGAATGAAACCACTAGTACAGGTATTCTATGATTCATTTCTGAAACTGCAGAAAATGCTGTTCTTGTTTTATTATCAAATTTATGTGTTCTTTTACTATATTCTTAAATACATTTAAATTTATCCTTTAGTTCCCTCTTTTTCATGACTTCTTCTTCCCTTCGTATTGTCACTTGCTATTTAGAGTCACTAACATGTTTTTTGGTTTTTTTTCCTGATGTATAGGGTTTTTTTTTTTTCTTTTTAATTAAGCTTAGAAGACAAAAGTCTCAGAAAAATAGTATGTTTTCTGTTTTCCAGTTGTGTCTGGTTGTCCTCTCTCTTCCCTCATCTATTTTGTTTATAAGCTGCTCACAGCAGTAAAAAAATATTATTGCACCTACACAGTGAGTAACATTTTTGTCTTGGTATTTAAACACTATATTATTTAGTATAAATTGTAGATTCTAGAATTATTGAATGTACTGCATAATCTTAACAGACATTTGAGGTAATGCTTTAAAAAACCTGTATTTTAGTGTGCTATTCAAAATAGTGGTTTTGTGCCAATTTTGACTTAAATATATGATCATAAGTTGATAATAAGCAATATGCAGAGGAGGAAAGTAGAACATTATAAAATACATTGACTGGAATTTTTATTCTAATTAATTCAGTTTTCTTATTTATATTGAATTCTAGTGTATTTACTGTTTCTGATTTATATACCATAAATCAGATCAGAGATAAATTTCATTAAAACAGTTCCATGACTAATTTACTTCTGAAATTTTAAGCAAATATTGACAATGTTAGTTAGTCATCAGTCCAATAAAATCCTTTGTTTTTTTCAAGAAAGAGAACTCTTTTCCTCTGCTCAGACAAGGCATCATTAAGAAACCAACACAATTTCTATTTTCAGTTGGTGCATATTATATTCTACAGAAGTGATGTTATGTTTCAACTTGTTCAATTACTCTTTTATTACTTCATGCAATCTGTAGAATAGCTTTTGTTACTTTTCTGTCATGTCTTTCATCAGTCCGTTTGGTAGGTTCAGTTTTTCTGAGCTCGGAATTTCTAAGATTAGAATTGAAGGTTTTGATCCACAGAGGATCAAAATATTTAGGTGACATTAAAACACCTAGCTTTCATATTCTGCATATTCAATGTCCTGAGATTCTGGTAGGTATCTGAGTTTAAGTTCCCAAAGTAGTATGTTAAAGACCCTTAGGATCCTCTGGTCTACCATGACCGTGTTAAACAGCTAAGACTGACAGTGTCTTCTAAGTCCCATCAACATTTACCATGTAAAAATATTTATTTTTCTAGGTTGCCTCAAACATGATCATGTTGCCACATATCCAGCCTCTGTCTCAAGTGCTACTACAGATTCACCTTTCACCAATTAATTGAGCCCTATATGGCTATTTTTAGAAGACATGAGCCATTTTCCAGACTCTATTTGTATGGACTACATAGTCCATATGTACCAACATCTTACCAACAGTAAGAGATTTCATAGTTATCTGACACACAGCATCTACCTTACAGACACATAAATGCTGGTTGTACAAGTTTTAATGTTGTATCTTTTTTATATCCTGTAATTAAAAGGTTGCTGTTTTTTGATTTAGATCTATTAAATCTTAGCAAATTAGGTAATAATATACAGCAGAGGTGATTATTAATTCAATTAATGAAATTATTGTATGCTATGTACACTATGTAAGAGATTCTAAACAATTTAAAGCACTCTGAAAAATATCAATCTCTTAGCTCACCTGCACCAGAGTATACCTAGGTAAATATAACATTTCATGGTATTTAGGACATTAAAAAAAAACGTACTGGTATATGGTATTGCTTCTTTTTCCTCTACTTGTTGCCTATTCTCACATCTGCTGTTCAGCAGGTTGTTCTCTTTGTTGCATTTGTAGAACATTTTGGGGAAAGAGGGTTGGAGAATGATATTAAAATTAAGGAATTAATACTGGTGAAAATATCCCAGTGGATTAAATAATCCGTCTTTATTCCATGGTAATAATATTACTATGCTTTCTGCTACCAATGCATTTACCAACAGCAATTTCTGAATGTTGTTCTGTCACCACAATCAATAAATCACCCTATTTGTGCATCTGGGATTGTTATGGGACCAGACTTACCGTGTAGACATCCTGTTTGTGTATCTGGTACCTTACTAGACTTATAGTATCAAATTGGTTACTGTAAAATATTGTCTGTGAAGGTCTACCAGGGATTCAGACAGAGAAATAATGTACTGACCAACATGGTGAACCCTAGTGGCCCCCAGGCCTGCTGCATTTGCAGATAACCCAGAAAGCAAGGAGGTTTCCCTTTCCTAAATTTTTCCATGACGGTAGACCATCCCCTCTAACACTGAGATATGGGTGCAAAATATTTTCCTCTTTTGTGTTTCTTCAAGAATTCAAGGATAATTTAAGATTAAAAATTCAACATAATTTGTATTGATACTGCCCAAGGGACAAAATGTAAGATGTTATGCCTTAATGAAAACATAAAATGTTTAAAGGATATAGGTAATGTCAGGATGGATGGTAATTTTATTCACCAGACAGGTGCAAAATGTAAAATAAAAAAGTATAAGAACAGTTCAGGTTGAGAGCACACAGTGAGAGGGAAAAGGTTTTCACAGAATGAATAATAAGCTTTCACAATGGTTTCACAATCCTGCTGAACAAGAAGATGATTTAAAGATACTGAAATCACTTAGGAAAGGAGAGACTACTTACCTTGAAGTTTGGCTTTTCTGAGGATCCCCTACCTAATCCTGAGTCCCATAGAATGAAAAATTTGGAAGTTGTCATACCTTTGGTTGTCCACAAAGCATTGATGGGAACTCACATCAACCTCCAAATACAGCTGTCAGGTTTGTGGAGTGGAGGGAGATGAACCAGCAAACCTAAACCACAGTTTTCAATTCTAACTTTAACTGTAGGTCAATACACAGTGCTATCTCAGCATGATATTTTCTGAAACGGCATAGGATCTTCTTTAAAGCTGCTTTTATTGTTGATGAAGATTACTGGAGAGATTAACTGTAAAAGACTGCTCTAAATTAAAAAGTATAACTGTAAAAACTGCTGCATAAAGACAGAGAAACAATTAAATGTTGAAGTTATGGAAATAAAATAGTTTTACATATGTATATAAATAAGCTATAAACCAGAATAATATCTTGTTTTCTCTCTTTAAATATGTGATAGGTGCACACACTACTTATACATTCAGTGCAAATGCTTATACCTGTATTAAAAAAAGCAACTTCAACATACATTTTGGGTTCTTTAATTTCAGCACAATAACCTTTCCTTTGAAGGGCTGTTCTTTACAATACTGTCTGGTAAAAAATGCAAATGGTGAAATTAAATTAAGTGTCTTGAGGCAGGCAGAGATCCAAATCAGGCCATTCTGCTCCTGCTAAGTGACTCCTGTGGTATTCTGCTAGCTTTGTGTTTGAAACAGACTGTTTTGGTCTGGGAGATGGAAACAGAAAACAGTTCAGACGCTTTCTTTTAGAGATAATGGTGCCAGGGAAAGAAAGTCGATGAATGGCAGTAAAAACTGTACATGGATTTGCACATAAGGTTTTGTACACTGTAAGCTGAAACACTAAAGTGACTGCTGAGGTTTTGTATAAGCACCCTTATTGAGAAGGGATTTGAGGCTTAGCAGAAATCCTGGAAGGTTATTAAGATAGAGATAGGCTGCTGCACAGAATACAGAATCCTGAAAACATCCACAGCATTATCTTGATTTTGTAGCATCTGGCTCACATCACAAATGCCTTGAGCACTGTCATTCTGTGAACTGAATACCTGGTGTCAGGAAAATGGCCTTGAAGAAACAAATACTCACCATGTCAGAATAAGGAGGAGTATAAAACAGGAATAGAAAAATGTGAAATAGTAAGGAAGTTAGTATACAAATGCATGCATCTAATTTTGACTACTTTAAATAAATTGCAGTAAACTTTGGGATTACCTGAAGGTAAGACTGATAAATCCTAAGTGTAGGAATAATTTTTCCCTGTCACGTGTCTTTAACATTTAACTTCAGTAGTATTGGGGTATTTCTTTAAGCTCCTTATGGCTGTACACAACTGTACAACATTGTTTTTGGTAACAGACTTGCATATCAAAAAAAAAGTTTGGACTGTAATTCCTTGGACTAGCAGAAGAAACTGGATATGTCTTTGCCATGGGCTGATACCTTGGCTGTGTAGCACACCTTGTTCTCTGCAGAGAAAGGAACAAGCAAAATTTGGCAATTGACTTTCCTGGCTTCTGGAAGTAGTTCAGATGTTTGCAATTTGTGAGTTTCTGGGACCAGACTAGATTAGATCACTGTTATTTGATACTGGCAGCATATCTGTGGCTGCTAGCTCACGATACTGTGTTCTGACCGGAATTCTCCCTAGGGGAGTAAAGCTAGGAAAAAAAAAAGGGAAATTTTCTCTTCTCTCCCTCTTCAGTTACTTGTTCAAATCAGATTGCACATGAATTTGTATAAAGGTCATGTGGTTTCCCATCTTATAATAATTTCTCTTAAAAAACCCAAATAAAACCAAACACAAAAAAAGAAAACTGACCCCAAGAAAGCAAACAAACAAAACTACAACAAAAACAACCAAGAGATTCAGACTTCCTTTAATTAAAACTAAAAACAATCAAACAATTGAAACCATTTATTCAAACCTACATCCTGTCAAAATAAGAATTGGTTTTATTGGTAAAAAATAAAATAGCTACACTGAAAACTTTCCCTGATTTAGTTAGAAAATAAATAACCAAAGATATTACCTTCAGCTTTGGTTGAATTTATAGTTGTATTAACTATACATACAGAAATTTTCTTCAGCTTTCAAGATGAGTAGGTTGAAGACTGTAGCACAATCACAACCTAATTCACAAGTAATTCAAGTAATTGGTATCCAGATGAGTTTCTTACATATCCAGCCTGTGGTATCTCTATGCTATTACTAATTTCCTATTTTTCTGGGTGGGGTTGTTTTTATCTTTTTTCCTTTTTCCTCTTTTCTTCTCCTCAGTATTCCAGAGATACATAGGTCTGTGAATCCAAATTTGCCAATGGTTTGGCCTTTCCAATACACTGTACTATTTGACAAGCACAAAACCACATCCACCCACATATGAAAACTGGGTTTTGTAGTAACTCGAGTCTCTCCTAAATGTGATCAAAGGTGTTATGGCATTATTTCTACACTCAGTAGTGTTTTAAAACATTTTGAGTTAAAATTGGAGACAGTTTAAAAGGGAGAACATTCAATAAGCAGTTGTGTTTGGTCTGGCTGGGATAATATTCCTCACAGCAGCCCTCACAGTGCTGTGCTTTGCATTAATATCTAGAAGGGAGCAAATAAAATACCAGTGTTTTTGCAACTTCTGGGCAGTACTCAACAGCATCAGGGCTGTCTCTCCAACATTCCCCCCTTACCAACAGGCTGTGTGTCGACAAGATTTTGGGAGGGTATGTGGCCAGTACAGTTGACTCAAACTGACCAAAGGGACGTTCCATTCCATATGATATCTGCTCAGATATAAAAGCTAAGAGAAAGAAGTAGGAAGGGTAGGAGCACTCATTATTTAGGTTTATCTTCTAGAGAAACCACTGTGTATACTGAAGCCTTACTTCCTGAGGAGCAGACTGACACCAGCTGTTGATGGGAGGTAGAAAGTAAATCTATTGTTTTCCTTTGTTTCTGCATGTGCAAACTTTGCTTCCACTTTATTAAACTGCCTTTACTTTGACCTGTGATTTTTTTCATCTTAATTCTACCATCCTATCCTGCTGAGGAGGGGCATGATAGAGCAGCTTGGTAAACACCTGGCATCCAGCCAAAATCAATCCACGAGAGCCATGTTTTATAATAAAAATAGGAGTGTAAATGAAACATCAAACACACCTTTCAGCTTCTCCAGCTGCTGTTGCCACTGAAGCTTCTGTCATTCCAGAGACCACAAGAGAGATTGGGACAGGGAAACAGAGCTGGCAGCAATCAGAAAAAATGCACTATTGCAGTGACCATGCAGAAGCACTTTCAAGACCTACACTATCAAACTCTTACTTCAGTTTTGGTCACATAAGGATGCTTTAAGCACTTGAGAGATCTTTCCTTTTATAGATTTTAATCTTACTGTATTTTTGAAATAGGCTGTTGGAAGAAAAAGTGCAATAAAAGAGTGTGTATTAACTTCTACTTTTCATTGTTGGAACTCCTAAATGCTGGGAACTCCACTGCATTTAGCATTTCACAGAAATATAATAAAAGATAGCTGCTGCCACAAAGACATTTATAGTCTGAACTATAAGACACAACAGCCTGGGAATTGGCAAATGTGTATGAACTCATTTTAAGGTAAGTTGCTTTGTCCACAGTGTCTGGGTGTAATGAACCATCAGCAGTATTCAGCACACACTGTGCTCAGAAATCCAGAAGGTGTTCAACCTTCACTGGCATTTCTATATTTCATTGTCTTTGACAGCGGATTGATGATGGTGGTGGAATCACTGTGGTACCAGAATTGCTTCTCTGTTTTTTATCCAACCCGTATCCTCAGCCAAGCTTTGCATCTGATATCACCTTCATCTCCTAGGTAAATGTGTACAGTCCAGTACTGTGTACCTCAGGAGAGTGGGGTAGACAAGGCAGGAAGATGATATATGGGAGCAGCAGGTGGACTTTCCATCCGTTCTCCTTGGTGGAATCAGAGAATATGCTACTGTTGTGAGGAACAGTCATGGACTGAGAAAGGCCAAATGTGAGGAAGAAACAGGTTTCCTTGCTGTTTGGCTGTGAATTAGCTGAATGTTCTCAAGTAATTAGTCAGGTAATTAATCATCGGTAATACTGCAGTATTGTCAGATTGTCAGGACAGGTTTGACTCAAAGCTAGATCACTCTCAGCATGAAGCCATGCTTTGGGTATTTAGTCCTACCTTGCTGACAGCTTAGTCATCTTTGTATCACACATAGAGTACACATGTGCTCCAGTTCTGTCTTCCCATATGAGGAGTGATATTTTATCTGATTTTCCTTGGTAAAAGTGTCACATTTGCTGGTTTTATACTAAGATATTTCTCAAGAAGTTCAGACACTTTTGGATTGTTCCATACTGATGTCTTATTCTGGAAGTGACAAATTTTCTGTGGCAAATGAGCTTTGTGTCATGCATTTTCCAGTGACTATTAAATGTTGATATTCACCCTGAATCATAGTATAAATTGAACAAGATAAAAATGCATTTATACTATTTTTTAAATTTAGAACTGTATTTTAGTTTTTGCATAAATCCATTTGTGATTTCCGTATGTTCAACTTGCAGAGTGGTTTTGTTGCAAGTTAAGTGTATTCCTTTTTAGAGGAAACAGCCTGCCAATCCTTTTCAGCTGTATCCTAAATATGTATTTTTATTCCCTCCTGGCAGGTATTTGTACAGATTTCTAAGATCTCCCTGGGTCTTCTCTTCTCGATGCTGAACAGCCCCACTCTTTCAGCCAGGCTCCTCCTGTCAGATGCCCCAGGTGCTTTATCATCCTTGTAGCCCTTAGCTGCACACACTTCAGTTTTCCCATGTCCTTCCTGTACTGGGGAGCCCAGCACTGAAGCCAGCAGTCCAGATGTGTCTCCTGGGGGCTGAGCAGAGGGGAAGAAATGCTTTCCTCAGTCTGCAGGGAGCACTGTGCCTGTGGTAGCCCAGGAGGCATTTGGCTGCCTTTCCCAGGACGGCACATTTCTGGCTTGTGATCAACATATAATCCACCATCAACAGGTTTCTCTCTGCAGAGTTCTTTTCCAGACAGCTCCAGCTTTTGCTGGAGCAAGATGTCATTTCCCCTCCGGGACAGGACATGACATTTCTTTTTGCAATCATTATGGCATCATTATTAATTTCTGTGTAAAATTCTGTGTAACTAGTTATGTTTCTGAATAATTTTTATACTAGCCAGTCTTAAGTTTCTTTGTTTTACTCTTCACTAGATTAAAGAGATTTTATTCACTCATAATAACATTTACCATACTGATTATTTAATATAGGTTTTCAGATTGATGTTTTCCTAAAGAGAAATCATCCATACCTATTGATTTAACTGTAAATTTTCTTTATGACAATACCACATTTTCTTTAGAATGTGTAGAAATAAATTCTTTAGGCATGAAAACAAAACACATTTTTTCTCTTGAAACTTCTATAGATTATAAACTATTTTTACACACATTTTAATGTATATTTCCCCGAATTATAGTTATCCCATAAAATATACAGCATGGCTTTCTCATTTTTAGCCCTTTTTTTCCATACAGTATTTAAAATAATATATATACATACCTAACAGCATTATTGTTCAGTTTACAAGACTGGTACCTTGGGGTAGTGTATTATCACTTGGTTTGAACCCATATTGAGCTTTTCCTTTTCTTTGTGGTTTAAGTGCAGGTGTTCTACAGTCTTAACTTCACCAAGTTTTTGTCATCCTTCCTGAGAGCTATCTAGGGTTGCTTTTTTTATTCCTCAGGGAAAGGGAATTACTGCCAACAGTTTTTCTTTTCTTATCTTGACCTGGTGGCTGAGTGGCTTCTGTGATGTTGTCTGGTGCCTTTCATCTGCACTCCTGCTGTGTGAGCAATGCTGAGCCTCGGCTGCAGCTTCTCTCCCCAGTCAGTTGCTTCTGTTCTTTTAGCTGAGTGAGGATAATTACTTCACTGGGATAGAGTTAGCTCCCACTGAAGTCAAGGGAGCTAATAGAATTTCAAATAGCTAATAGAAATACTGCTTTGTTTCATGTGGGGTTAAATACGATGAGGTTGGTTCAGTGTGGTATCCATTTCAAATCATAGTCCTATAACCAAACTCAGCTTCTGTGATAGAATTCTCATTTTATTTGGACAGCATGTTCCTAAGATTGCATTTTCTAATAGTACTACAGTTTGATATAAAAAATTATTTAGGCACGTGTTTATTGGAGGTTCATTGTTACTTCAAAAATAATAGTGGAAATCCCCCCACACACACACTTTTTTTTTCTTTTACAGATTTCTAGTTGGGACTGTCGTAATATTATTTCATTCAGCTGTTTCAAACTTCTCATCTGAAGTTAATAATCCTGACAACGTCAAAATTTTAACATAATGTAAACAGCATAAATACATGACACCTGCCAGTGTAATTTTTCCTCAATTCTTTTCTCCATGTGAAGACTAGGAATTGTGTCCAAATGGAATTGCATAGTCATTTATATTGAAGAAGTATTTAAGTTCATCAGGTTAACCCAGCACTGCCAACACCACCACTAAAACCATGTCCCTTCTTTGAAATACCTTGAGGGATGGTGAATCCACCCACCATTTTCTGGGCTGCCTGTTCCAATGCTTGAAGACCTTTTTGATGAAGAAATTTTTCCTAACATCCAACATAAACCTTCCCTGGTGCAACTGAAGGCCATTTCTTCTTGTCTTGCAACCTGTTACTTGGGGAAAGAGCCTGATCCCCATCTCTCAACAGTCTCCTTTCAGGTAATGGTAGAGAGTAACAAGGTTCACCTGAGATTTCTTTTCTCCAGATTAAACAACCCCAGTTCTCCCAGACACTCCTTTTAAGACCCTTCAACAGCTTTGTTGCTCTTGTTTGGACATGCTCCAGCACCTCAAAATCTGATATAACATTGTATATAGTTTGTCCCAAACGTGATATTTACATTATAGCCTAGTTACTGTAAGTAAAAATAGATTTAGAAGAAAAAGGAACCTGGAAGCAGTAAATTTTAGTCATTGTTAAAGCCATATCTATAACTGTATAAATCATTATTTTAATGATAATGATGAGAAAAATGCAGCCAGGTGATGTCTTTCATGTGCCAAGTTAAGACCAGAAGCAATATTTGACTAGTACCCTTTGAACTCAGCGTTAAAAGTGAAAGTTTAGCTGTGAACCTCTGACACAGCTAGTACTACATCATAAAATTGCTGTAATATGTTTGTTGAATTTAATGTAATGTGGCACTAAACTGGCAAAAAATGACCTTGTTCAGTAGGCAGTAGATTTGATTTAATCTATGAGACAATGACAGAGAAGTGGATGCAAACATTAGAAATCCTTTTACTCATTTTAGTCCCTATGAAAGATGAATTTTACTGTAGAATCAGAAAGTACATTCTAAAGCACCTCAAGGAATGGGGGATGTCTCATCTACTGGCTGCATTAGGACTTACCATCCCCTTTTCACGCTCTGTGCATCAGCCAGAAGAGCAATATTCAGAGCCATTAACATGATCAATAATGGCAGGGAAAGTCACTTCCTATTAACATTTGCCTCACCATACTTAGGTTTCTTGTGCCTGTAAATAGTTCTCTTTCTACTGACAAGTTGGTTTGGCATGAATAGTTTCAGGGAATCTTAGCTTTGCCAGCATGACTTCTTCTAAAGCTAAATGCGTTCATCTGAACACTTTCTTTTTTTTTTCAGCTCACTCATTGACTGCCTTTGCCTTAGTTTTTTTTCCTTCTGATTTCCTTGATTTTTTTTTTCTTTATCTCCTAAAAGCATATCATCTTTAAGCAAAAATTTGAGACATTTTCTTCTGTTACACTAACACCACTTCAGCCAATACTATGGGTCATGTGAAAAACTTTCTGTAACCTAACACATTACACTTGCTTAGAGACAAATAAAAATAAGTACATTTCTCTCTGTATACCCAATATCGCTTGACTAAAAATTAGATTCCTTGTTCTGTATTGGAATATATAATACTGAGTAAGACACCTACATTGTCTGTAGTTACTGGTGAAAAATCATTCTTTTGAGAAAGGGTTAATTGCAAAACCCAGTGTGCAACAGAAATACTTCAGCTGTCAATAGAAAATGTTAACCATGCTAAACAAACTAAAGCCATGCTTGTGTGATATTCTTCTCAGTAACCATATATACAAAAAATAGTAGACCTATAGGTATGTTAGATCAAAAGCTCAAAAGCATGTAGTGAATCTAGCTGGATGTTAATCTGAATGCAGGCAACAGCTATACATTTTTGAAAACCTTCTTATTAGCTGTTACATAATAGAATCATACTGCTTTTGAAAGATCTTGTTTATCCTGAGACACACTCTCCTGAGACAATTATGGTCTAGACCTCAGCTGGCCATACTAAACTATATTGGGAGCTAATAAAAATAATTTGTCTTTCAGATATTGGTACTTCTGATCTGCAAATAGATTAATAAGGTAGAACAGATGAATTTTCTTTTGAATTTCTTATTTTCCCCATTTCATATAAACACAGTGTAGGGTGACATGTAGATGCAGATATCAGTTGAATCCCCCTGTTTTGGTCTCTGAATGTTTCTGCTTCCTGAATTTGATATTGAAGAACAAAAAAAGAAGAGATTCAGGGGAAAGGGGGAGGGAAACAATGCACTTGTGCTAATTAGTGATATGATCCTTCATTATTTTCTGAGAAGTCAATTCATAAAGGAAACAAAGAATGATACAGATTATTGATCCCCATTTAGCAATTTATCGTCCTAAGAAATTCTAAAATATGGACATCTAGAGAGGGAAAATTAAAAAAATGGAAAAAAAAAGAAAAAATATAGGGATTAGTATAACATCATAAAACTAAAATATGAAATAGAGGGGGAGAAAAGAGAAGAGAAGAGAAGAGAAGAGAAGAGAAGAGAAGAGAAGAGAAAAGAGAAGAGAAGAGAAGAGAAAAGAAGAGAAAACTATTTCAGTGGGAAGGGACCTACAGTGATCTTCAGTTCAACAGCCTGACCGGTTCAGGGCTGACTAAAACTTAAAGCATATTGTTAAGGATGTTTTCCAAATGCCTTTTAGACGCTGATGGGCTTGGGGCATTAACTACCACTCTAGAAAGCCTGTTCCAGGGTTTGGCCACCATCTCTGTAAAGAAATCCTTCCTAATGTCCGGTCTAAGCCTTCTCTAGTACATCTTTGAACTCTTCCCACACATCCTGTCACTGGGTTCCAGGGAGAAGAAAACAGATCCCTCTCCACTCCCTCTCCTCTGCAGCTGTAGAGAGCAATGAGGTCACCCCTCAGCCTTCTTCTCTTCAAACTAAACAATCACAGATTCCTCAGCTCTCCTCATAGGACGTTCCTTCCAGCCCTTTCACCAGCTTTGTTGTCCTCTCCCGAATGTATTCAGGGACCTTCATCCTTCTTAAATTGTGGCTCTCTTAGCATTTGACTTGCAGAGTTCAAGTCAAATTTATCGAGTAGATTTGAGAAGTATATTCAGTGACATATTCACTGCGGTGGTGGCAGGGGGTGGTGTTGTAAGAGGCTATCATGATAAGACAGAACAAAATCAAAAGCCCATTCTTAAGCATTGCTTCTATTCTTGTAAAAAATAAACTGACAAAGTTATGTTTATCTATACAGATAGATACTCCACAGTATGAAAACAATATGATTGGCTCTCTTATACGCTCTGTATTAGTGTGTGTATAGAACGTGAATGCTAAAATAAGCTTATCTTCTTTATTTTTAACTGACTTAAAGAACTCTATGAATAAAAACCAATTCCTGCAATACACATGTTTATACGTACTTTATTAAGTAAAATGTTTCTGAAGAAAGACATATTCAAGATATAATTGTCTTTCATTGACTGCAGAGCAACAACAGCATATTCTGAAATTTTTGAAGATGGTGCATTATTATTCAAATGAAATAAGCTTTTGGTAGAATTTGATCTCATTCAAATTCTAAAAATAATGGCTTTTGGTAGAATTTGATCTCATTCAAATTCTAAAAATAATGGGTTTTGTCTTTTGTTGTTATTAATGATTTTATTTAAAAAAAAATAAATTCAAGTAAAACCAACAAAAAGAAGAGATGTTTTACAGAAAAGATCAGCAAAAGTACAATGAACTAATCAGAAGATAAACTGGTTTAAGAAGCTACTTGATTAGGAATATTAAAATAGAGTCCAAATGTTTCAAAAGAGTAGATAAGGAATTCGAACTATTCTGTCAACTCAATTTGATTTTAAACAGACAATTTAATCTTGGTGTTTCTGTTGGGGTTTATTTTTGTTTGGTTCATTCAATTTTGTTTGATTTGGTTTGGTTTGGTTTTGACTTGAAATAGCAGTACAGTATGAAACAAAGATGTGCCAGCCAAACCTAGAATATTTTATTTAACAATTCTGAGTTTCATAAAAACTCAGTAAGCATGAACACTGATTGTACTGAAACTGCATTCAAAAGTGGAGCTGAAGGTAAAGGTTGCTTTTGGTCTCTTAGTGGCTTAAGTTGTCAAGGGTAACCAAGTGTGATTTCCAGCTCTTTAAGGGAACTACAGCTTTATTTATATATCCTGACTCTCAAGCTGCGTGACCTCTACTACTATGATTATTGAGCCTCTTGTGTCTGAAAGAAGTGCCAGGAAGAGAAGGCATAGCTGGTTTATGCCAAATAATGTAGCCTCCGGCAGTTGTGCTAAGCATATATTTCACATTCTGCTTATGCCACAGGAAGAACTGTAATTCATGGGTGTAAAGGAAAGTTGCATCAAGTCTATACGGCTGACAAAGTACTAAAATGATAGGATCAAAGATAAAGTTCAAATTAAAGATATATTTTAACAAAGACTTCTACAAATAATATACCCTACAAAATAACTATTGAATGGTATCTTCATGGTCTAAGCAGAGAATATGTATATTTTTAGGAACATTATTTCAAGCTGAACAACTTTTGCATGTGCTCTTATACACACACAAACAATATGAGTGTTTGTATATGTATGTATGCATGTTTTTTTTTAAAAAAAAGCCTGGTCTAATTATCACAAAATTATCGCACTAGATTTTTGAGACATCTGGTTAATTTATTGGCAAACCTGAAGAATGTTTCTTTGTCCATTGTGCTGAGTAGTCTAAGTTAGGTTGTATATACCATGAACAGAAAATATCATGTTTTATTTTCTAACACAGGTAGGACAAAATAATTTTGCAATTCCTCTTATTTCAAGGCCATGACATTTTCTGTTCACTGTTTCTCTGAATAACTTGTTATATAGATATTTATACCCCTGAGCTGGTTTTCACAACATTTTTCTCCAAGCATCACCCTGCTGCCGTGTGTTAGACACTTAGCTCTTTAAGATGTAGGAGGCATTGCCACTAGTGTTTCAGGCATATATCCGTGTCACACGATTGTATGAATGTCATCAACACTTTGCCAGTATCTTTACAGCCTGTGTCCTCCTAAAAAAGCATCTCCTGGAACAAGTCTTCTTTTTCATGGAAACCAAGCAACAGTAAAGTAAAATTCCTGTTATTTCATTTCTATTTAATACAATAAAAAAAGTTATATTTATTTTATCTCTAAACACTTCTTTCTATAGAGAACCAATATATATTTGAAACACTTTGGAAAACTTACTGAGCTCTTATAGTCAAAATATTGATTTTCACCATTGCTTACTCAAACCTTTTGCATTTTTATAGGTATCATGCTTGCTGCTTATGATAAATGTCTGATTATTCATTCACATTGTTATTTTCAATTTCCTTTTCTACTGAGAGTAGTCGTGGTTCTCCTTGGTTGTTTATTCAGTAAGAACACTTATGATTTAAAGAGCTTGATTCTATTTTTCCTGAATAAGTCTTTGAGGATATATAGCTTGGGTTGACAGTAGAACTATAAACAGTGTCTATTATCACTGTCTTAACCATTAAAATTTAAGCATCCAGGAGGAAAAATTGAAAAAATGTTGTTTGTAATTTTTATTTTTTATAGTATTACTGTGAAAAACTTTTTTATTCTTACATGCCTTTGTTATAATTCATTATCATGTATGAGATATATTCTTTATATTCAACCAGACAACTTTTTAGGACTGAAACCATGTGGGACCCAATTGATGAGGGATTGGATTCCCTCATTAAGTCTAGTCCCTACCTTCTTCAATAACAGGCTGTGAAAAAATAAATATATATTAAGAGAAACCATATAGTATTTACAAAGTATTCATGAACACACTATAATTCTCCACACTTCATAAGAAATATAGTTACCAAAGAGAAAAGCTGTGTATATGATATGATCCATTTTAAAAAACCCTAAAGAATGGGTTGCCATAGGGAAATAAACTATTATTTTTATTATTATTATTATTATTATTATTACTACTACTACTACTACTGCTAAATATACAATAGTTCTAAGAAATAATTATTTTTAAAATAATTCCAGGAAATCCAGAATGTGTCCTATTTGCATCTCTGATTAATTTTCAGTGTTTTGAAGGAAGGAAGGGAAATACTTGGCTTAGTGTGAATCAGGTTCTCTGTGCTTGTAAGAAGGAAAGTAGAAGAAAATTATCATTCTTGATTTGGCACATCCTTATTAAATACAGTAAATTTTTTCTCTGGACTTCATTTTAGGATATTTGAACACAGAAAAATACAAAATGTTCTTAGATGCTTTACCCACTTTTACAAAAAATCTTTTACTTAAATCTTTCCTAATCACAAGTATCAAAACACAGGTGTAGAGTGGAATTAGTGCTGTATGAGAACACTAGTTACTGAACCCTCCTTGTGTTTCCCACATCTTAGCTGATTTTATCCAGTGTTCAGTGATACCAATGTCATCCAGTGATCCACTCGAGTTGACAGCTGAGGTTTTTTTCTCATATTGTGAGGAGGGTCACCAGATTTGTTCCATATAGTTTTCGATTCCATTGGTTTCGTAGCAGGCATATGGAGAATATAATAATAACATGACCTTCTAATAATATGAATTTCTAGCTAAGCGGAATGCCTCTTAGTCTTCACAATTTATCACAAAATGCTGGATGATGAGTCAATTCTGATTTCTTTCACAATGATTTCAAATCTGGTTCTCAAATAAGTATTCATTTTTTTAATTCTCTGAAGTGCTGACATTTAAGCTTCTATCAGAGATTAAAAGCACATTAAAAGTAAGAAGAGTGTTCTACTTTATGTTGTCTTTTTTCTTGAGTTCTGAATCTCTTGCACTTATTTTTTTCATTTTAACATATATTATTATAATTCCTATGTTAAGTTCTATAATATAGTAACAAAAAATACTTCAAAAAATAATGAATGGGCTTCTTTCTGATCCTGCATTTGCTCTCCTTGTTTCACTGCCATGAAGGCCCATGTATTCTAGAATACAATGACAAAAAAGCTTTAAATATAAATACATCATGAAAGCAGGGTGATGACTGTTAGGGCCACTACCCAAAACATCTTTCCTCCAACCCAGCTTGCCCAGCCTTTCCTGGCAGGGCCAGTTCTTCATTTCCAATTGCGTTAGGGGACCTTGGTTTGACTCAGATGAGTTTATCCTTTTGAAGAGTCCTGTGGACTTTTAAGGCTCAAAATGCTCCAGATGAACATTAACTGATCTTCTACCATCACTGGAAAGTTCTTCTCCTTCTTGAACCCTATTTCTGGGCAAAAATACCTGGAAAACCTTTGTAATAAAGGCTGAGGCAAAGGAGACAACAAGCACCTCAGCCTTACCTACATCCACTGTCACAAGTTCCCCAACCCCTTTTCATGAGGACTCAGTGCCTCATCTGGAGCACATCTTCTGTCACCCTGATGGAGGTGACATCACGTGTCTCTTATGCATGGTGTGAGTTAAGGCCTTTCTGGGTTTCTGGGCCCCTTCACAGTCACTGCCAGCCACAAATCTTGTGTTACATGCACTCTTGCTTACTAGTGAAACCTCTGTCAGCCCTGGAGCTGGGCAGGAGCCTGATGCGCTCTGTCAAAAGTCAGCTATACTATATGGGCATCCACCCTTTTCAGTCAAGAGTCATTCTCCTAGCAGGGAACAGCTAACAAAAATCTGGTCTGCAGAAACCCTATGGAGCTTCCAGAGGCAATTGCAAACAGAAATCATGGTTTTGGGGGGAAAAAAGGAAGGAAATAGGTAAATAAATAAATAAAGAAACCCCAAAAACTGCAGGGGTTGGTCATGGTGTGATGTAAAAAACTAAAAAAAAAAGTTAATTCAACCCTATGACTGGACTCTCCCAGTCCTCAATTAAATAAAAATCTGGAAGAAAAAATAAAACAAGAATAAACACCTCACAAATTGCTACAGGTGAGAAAAGTGTTAAGCCAGTGGAAAATAAAGAAAAACAGAACAAAACAAAAAATAGGAGGTTGCATTAGGTTTCTGTGTCAAGGTTTTGGTAGTGGAGCAAAGGATGACATCTGTGAGAAGCTGCTAGGAGCTTCCCTTATGTCCACAGCCCCTTAAACTAAATATCTAAATAAACCCCATAAAAGATGAAATAGGTAGATAAATAAACAGCTGTGCACAAGTTAAAAAAAAATCAACAAAACAACATAACAAACCAAAACCAAAGACCCCAACCCAACAAGTGAATTTGCTTGAATTTTATGGGAGGAAAGAAACCTGAAAAACAAACGAAAAAGCCACCTATAAAAATGCACCTAAATAAATAGTAAAAAAAACCTAAAAATCTCCCTCATACAAACTCATTAAAAAAACCCACACACACAAAAAAGAAAAAAACACCAGAAAAACCCAAACCCTAAGCCAAAAACAAAGAAAAGAGAAAAGAAGGAAAATCAAGAAAAGGAAATTGAAATAATAAGGAGGTTCTCCACAACAACCACTCATGCATATTTCACATAAACAAAAGAACAAATAAAAGAAGCTTCCCAAGTCAGAGAAGTACAAATGGTAAAAATGGCCACCAAAAATATCTGTATGTCTCAAAACTATCTTTTATCTGCTTGCTTGCAGCATTCTGCACCGCAGGGAGCAGGTAAAGGTGCTGGCAGAGAATGAAATAGCAGTGCTGAATCACGTTTCTTGTATAAGTGTATTTACAGGTTTCTTAAAACCTTAAAAGAATTCGTAAGAGAGAAGACCATAAATCTCCTATAAAATGTCTCACCTTGTTCCACAGTAATGGGAGAAACTTGGACTGAGTGTTTTTAACGTGTCTGCTAGGAATTTGCTATGCTTCTATAACAATTCCAAACTCATCCAAACTTTCTCACCTAAATAAATAAATCCTCTCATGGATTTATCTCACCTAATTTCATTGGGATAACTCCATTGCCTAAACTTTTGTTTCCCATGACATTTTAGGCACTGTAGGGTCTCTCTGGCTTCTAGGTGTTCCTCAACAACAAAATTGGTTTCTTCCAAGTTCTGTGTAATATCTGCCCATCCAAACACGGGCATCTCAGGGCAGGGGCTGGACTCTGGAGGTCAGGTGGAGGCAGTGCAGGTTAAATTGTTTTTCAAAGAACAGCCTTAGATTCTTATATTTTGGCAAATGAATTATGCACAGAAGTCTATAGTGGGTCTACACCTACCTCATGGATGGTTAGCTCAGTGTTTCATTTAGAGGGAATGGAGAGAAACTGGGCACAACTCATGTGAACTATTTCGAATATCTGCTTTATGAGATTCCACAGAAGTGCTTGTTTCTTGACTGACTGTAAAGCAGTTACAAACCAAAGTGTACAAATCATCTATAGGCATTTAAAGATAGGTGAGATAATAAGTGAATTTCATGGTCTCTGCCTGACAGTACTTACACATATTCTGTACCACATTTCTTACACCTAAAAAGCCCCAGATAAGCCCCACTTCAGTAGATACAACGACAACTCCTCCATGGAAAGCCTGTGGATTGTTTTCATAAGAATATGATGACTGTTTTCCCAGAAGATGAGGAGACAGAAATTTCTAATACATTTCTCAACTCTCTTCTGGAAAGTTCTGAAATTATAGAAGTCTCTGTGACTTCTGTGCTGTTCAGTCTAGCTTATCAAACTGAAGATTTTGTCACAGGTTCTAGGGGTTATGATGAACTCCTAATTGAACTAACAGATCATTCTCAAACTCAAAAACACACAAAGCAGCTTTTGAAGTGAATGGGCTGGCTGCAACACTGATCTGCCTGCATTTTATCGGGGAAAAATAATGATGTCAAAACCTGTGGTGAATCTTCTTTAAGAAACATCATTTATTCACAGGTCACACAGACAGCAACAAATTTTTAATGCATCTGTGAATAAATAAAGGAGTACCCTGTAAGCAACACATCATAATTTGTTGTAGACTTGGAAGAGGCAATGGAAAGTCTGCCCTATATTCATGCCCTGGTTATTTGAAATCCACAGTAAAAGCAAATAAAAACTACAGGAACAGAGAAGCGAGATAACATTTCTTCTTCCTTACTTATATCTGCAAAGTTGCTGACATTTGTGTGGCTGGCTACTCTAGGTTTAATCATCAGTGAATTTAAAAAGACCATAGATACATCTGTTTCAGAAAACTTCAATAACTTTTTTTAGTTGTTTCCACTGATATATGTTTAAGGCATTAGTTTCCTAAAAAAAAAAAATCTCTATCTGGATATTTCTAGCAGAGTTTTCTTCAAAACAGTAGATTTTAATACTTAAATTCACAGTACGTCCTAGATATTTCATATATTATATTGCTATTTCTGTTTGAACAACACTGAAACTTTATTCTTTCCTACAAGAAATGTGAAATTCCTGGCAAAATTTTTACCTCTTCCTCATATATTTCTAGAATAATTTTTTGCTGATAAGAGCCTATATTAGAAAGAGTTTCAGCAAACAAACAAACAAACAAACAAACAATAAAAACAAATTCATTAAAAAGCCCAGTTAAAACCTTGGCTTCTCCTTAGAGTAACCCAAAATATTTTCCTCACTCACGAATAAATACATGTCTTCACTGAATCGACTTGATAATACTCCCCTTTTAGCCTAGGAAATAGAAGTACATGAATAATGATCAGCTACTGATCTAATTCAGTCTCATTCAAGGGATATATCCTAGTGAAAGGGGAATCAAAGTTGTCTCAGAGAGAACAAGGGGAAAGTTGTTAAGCAGTAAAAGATAAACTGATGTGAAAAAGCAAGTTATATGGTATATATCAGCTTAGTATTTTTCATAAATCAGCAATAATAACTTTAAATGTAAAGAAAATGTTATTTTTTAGAATTTTAAACAATATACATCAATCAAAAAATACTACTGAATAGGAGTGAAAAGACAGCTAAATCCATTGGCTAAAAAGCATGTGTACAAAAAGGGGGACCTTAGAAAGAATTGATATCTTTAGAACCATAAGCCTCAAAAAACTTCCCTAGATGTCACATAAAAACATTCTTAGTTTCAAACAGTGAGTGCTAACAAGTACTTTGTTCCCACAGTGTTTTCGAGAACTGTTCAGCTTATCTTCCTTGATAAAGTTGATCTGACTGGTTTCAGCCAATCTAGCAGATCAATTTCTAACAAAATCCAATGGCAGCTCTGAATACACTTGTTTAACACTGGACCTTGTAAATTCAGATCCCAGTTCAGGTTTCTTCTCTGGATGAAGAGAATTAAATTCACACCTCTCGTCCCAGATGAATGGCATCCACCAGAGGGAGGAGCAATAGAATGTAGAGTCATCCTAAGGTATAAACCAACAGTCTCAAAGAGACCGTATGTTAATCTCCAGGAGGACTAATGCCAGATATGTTAAATCTATTCTGCAACTCGGTATCACATATCTGCCGAGTCCAACTCTCCTAATTTTTGGTACAGGCACAAGCAATCTCTCGGCATATGTATTGCAAGAGCAAGGTTAGGATAGCCTGCCCAAAAGGAAATGCAGCTGGGACACTTCTATGTGTGCAAAGCACTCTAACCTTCTAACACTGTAAATGGAAGCATGCACAGCTTCCTCATGGAGCTATTTTACTTGACACTATGTCAGAAACCATCAAGCAGTTCTCCGTAATAAATGCTGAGACCACCCCCTAGGGGTTTTAGTTACTGCTTTTCCTGAGATAGTTCTGTATTTTAATATTTTGCAATTCAGATTATGTTGTATTAAAGAATATTTTCTGTAGAGAAATTATCCCAGAAGTGTGAATGGAAATCCATCCTAGTTTCCTTCATAGATGAGTGCATTAAAGATAAGGGTGAAGTGTCACATTCACCTTTGACTTTTTTCTTAAGAATCTAAAATTTTCAAGCTGTATGACCCTTTCATAGCACAGCTGAAGTTACCTTTTCCCACAAGAGATGATAACATGCTTACAGTTTCTTTCTTGAAGGGGTTCAGTGACACCTAGGTACCCACAAAATATTCCTAAGGTGTGTATGGAAGGTGATTAAGGGAGTTCAAGAAAGTAATATAATTGTGCATGCATAATTTATATTGGGTGTAATTTATATTTTATAAACCAGTAAAGGTTTTGAACTAAGAATATATTACCTGAGCAAATAAAAGTGTCTTGAAATGAAATTCTGCTTTCCCTGAACAGGAAGGAGTCATTCCTTGTTTTGTAACAATGCTCAAAAATAAGCCTCTCTGAGAGCCACCAGGGTATTTTTCTACTGGCCAACGTCCAAGTTCAGCTGATTCTTACTTTGGTATATTAGATAGTTACTTATCTTTGGACCCTTGTGTTGGAAGTTAGGTGAGTACATAGAGTCGACGCCTAAAAGGTGAGGACTAGAATCAGTATGAAAATGGTTAGGGTCTAAATCTATTGCTGCATTTTACACATGCTTCCTTCTCTTAAAGAAAAATAAAACAAGAATGCTGTTGTGCTGGATTCTGACAGCTGTTCACAGTTTGAGATACCATAGTTCATAAGGCAAGTTTAAAGAAGAGATGACTGTCAATATAAATGCATGACAAATTCTATTTCTAATTTTACTTTAATGAAAGAATAAGTAGATCCAATATACATAATCAGAGTGATAATCTTGTATATTTATAACAAGCTATCTAAAAATAAATATAATGTCTAAATCCATGCCAGTGTTTTTCCCCCTGCATTTAAATAAAAAGTATTATTTAAACACAGGACATCTATTCAAATGAGCACCCTTCAGGTCTATGTGACCAACTACAAAAATTCTGTACGGTCAGACGACTCTAGCAGCTCCAAGGGTCCACATCCTGTCTTCCCACCTGGCCTTTATACAGAACAGCGGTAGAATTTGTGGATATTTCCCCAAGGGACTGTTGTTTTTACTGTTTACTACTTTATAAGTTAAATCATTGGCATAAACCACCATTGGGTTGTTGGGGAACTTTTTTTATGTGTCTCTAAACTAATACAAACTATTATTATTGTTAATATTATTATATTTGTGTTAGCTGTAGTTATATAGATTATTACCAGCTTTTGGTCTCCTATGCCCAAGGTTCTATACAGATTAATGTTGTTAAGAGTTTCATTTGTGCTTCTTTGTTTCTTTCCAGGGCATGCCTAGAAAATGTAGTCAACTGCTTTTGGATAAGCCTGACCTATAATAATTTTCTCTGTTTTGTTTTTTTTACCGACCCATATCAGAGCCTCCTTGTAGGTTAAAGCTGGGCAGATGCAGTCAAGGTCTTACTGCTCTCAGTAATGTGCTTCTGAGTAATCTTCCTTCTGTGAAGTCTCAGAATAGGCCAAGAATAATATAAAAAATATTCTTTCATACTCCTTTTGTTGTTATCCCTTTAGTTCCAACTAAATAGAGAAACACTCAAAAAGTTATTTCCTGGTTATATAAAAGTTTAATTTGAAGTTCAGCAGTGGTGAAGAAATAATTTTGTGCATTTTCTTTGTTTTAATGTGACCCAATTTGTGTTTAGTTATAAATAGCTCTTAAAGGGCCACCAAAGTTCTGTTTGTTCACTGCGTCAATTCTGAAAAATGTTCTAAGGACCAAAGAAGGTTCTTATACATAATTTCCAGCAAGAAAAACCAGGGGGTCTGGCTTCTACAAACATCATCAAAGTTCAGTAAGTACTCCACATTTATGGCCAAAAAAGATAAGTCTGATTACTCTATTTGGTAAAGGAATGCAGACTCAAATCAGCATCCAAATCTTATAAAAAATAAAATCTGTAGAATCCAGGCAGATTAGTCTCACTGGAAGTCCAACTAGAATACACAGGTTACTCTTTGTGGAAAACTCTAAGTACTGTGTTTTTTCTTGAATTTCACACCTGGATCAATTTGGAATAACTGAAAAAGGTTGTGAAAAATGCTTTCATATATTGTAGAGAAGTAAATTTAAATAACATACTGGGATATAGTTATTACTTCAAGGCCAGGAAAAAAACAAACAAACAAGGTAGCAAAGTAAATAACTAATCTCGGTAAAATGCTGAAATTTTCAAAGCAGTGTATAAATACTAATTCTTATGTGAATAAATGATGGATGAGCACATTGTTATTACTACCTCACTTTAATTTATTTCCTGTAATAATCTTCAAGTTTTAGTCTAAAATTTTTTTTTTTTTAGAAGGAGCACAGGATTTAACCCCTATTGGGAGACTGAGTTTTCTGGCCTAAGTGACATATTGCTTCAATTTGCTAGAGCCCAAATATGATTTGTCACGCACGCCATGTAGCTATCCAACACATGCTGAGGCAGAGCAAAGCTTGGATTTCCATTACTTAACGTACAAAAGAAGACTCCAATTACATTATTTATAGCTAACAGTAGGATAAATATATTAAAGATGCTGAATCATACATTGCAAAATAAGTTCTTTCTTAAAAAAAATTAGAAAGAAAGAAACACAACAAAATCCAGGTAATCAAGTCATTCTTCAATGATGATTTAAGTTTATATGTCAGTTATTATCATGTTCTTTTGGTCAGAAAACTACAATTTACCTGTTCATTAACTATTTATTTTTGTTATGGAGATGGCTACAAGCAGGTGACCTGTTTAAAAGAAAACTATTTATTTTAAAATACTCTCATAATTGTGAAGAAAACCCAGCAGAGGTCCACTGAATAAAAGGATGCAAATAACTCATATCAGGGAAAGGCATTGCCCTTTTTTTCTTTTTTTGAAATGGAATTGTCTAAGAATGTGCCATACTTGGCAGAGGGAGGTTAAGGGAATACCATGAGGTTCATTTTAAAAACAGATATGAAGTTTGTTCTGAAGAAGAGTAGTAAATATGAAACGTAGTTGATATTTGTTAGAATATATTCAGTGAAAGAGACACTATTTGCAAAGATGTGTCCTGGAGCATTTTCATGGATATACTAGAAGCAACTAACAAATCAAGGATTCACTGAGAATCATTAGCAAATTTGTTCAAGAAAGAATTCCCAAACAGCTGCATGTTTGAAAGCAGTGGAGGGACAATAATTTCTCACCTTAATTCTAGCAGTGACACAGATGTTCAGCTAAGCCTAGAGTATAAATTCAGGTATGTTATTATTGCTGTTATTACCTGCATCTCACAGTTTTATAATCAGTTCATACTGGGAAAATCGATGTTATCTGTCAACACACACATTTTTCCTATAAAACCAACCAGCAGTCTCTTAAGCCTCCTTTTGATAGGCAATCTCTATCTTAAATCTCTGTCCTGCTAAAAATATTTAATTGCAACCAAAGTTTTAAATCACACATCACGCCTAATTTGGGTGCAATTCCTACATATGTTGAGATATTTTTTGCTGCTTGAGGTAACATAATCTAATTACTATTGAGTCAAAGCCTGTGAGATTGAAATCATTCACCTTAGCCTTTCATCTTATCTGATAATCTTTACTCAATATTTTAGAGTTCTGTCAGCAAGTGGCAATTTATTTACTTTTCAATGAGATAATGCTTTCTTTTTCCCCTGCCCTCTTTCCCCTCTGTTTTGTTATCTCACTCTCCCTCATTGTTTTTCACCTCTTCTTGTGTCTCATTTTATTTATGGCATCTTCTGTAGGGGCAGAGACATTAAACCCAAAGCAAGGAACTGTGTGCTTTCAAAGTTATTTTAAATGTGTTTTTACAGAGAGAAGCAGCAAAGATGAACTGTCTTTCTCCCCAATAGAAACAAAATTCCTCAGCCATGCTAGATGACAATGATAAAAAATTGCAAAAAGAGGAAAGCTATTTGCAAGAAAACTTCTGGCAGGAAGACAAGTCTCCTCCTGTGATTCATATCTTCAAGGAAACCAAATAAATCCAGCAATGAGACAGGATTCTCTCCACAGGAGACATTAGGATATTAGCAATGCTATAGTGGCATGTAGTACATCAATTTATAATTATTAAAGACTTCTAAAAATATGGATATTTAGGTCTCTCATAGTAAAGAATATGCTGAAGTTAATTTTATATTTAGAAGAATGTGAAAAGATTTTCCTTTTTTGTGTGTATTAAAAATACACACCTAAGGTAATAAGATTCAAATCACACTCAAAGCAATCTCTTTTGCATAGATATTGTACTAAAGACAAAACACCATAAATTAAATTCTTAATAAATTACCTCTTCCCTTCACCAAAAGCACAAGATGTCTTCAGCTATTATAAGACAGAACTTTCCTAGACTACTGAAAATTGCTACTAAGCATCCTGTTGGCTTTTTTTCTTCCCAGTATTTTTCAGACAACCTACAAGATTGATAAGGGAAATGACATCTATAAGAGTAGGGGAAAAAAAGTCTATTTGAGTGCAATGTGAAGACATGTCATGCAGATTCTTTCAGAATACTAATGTGGCTCCTGATCCCATGTTCTGATTCTCAGATAAGGAGTGCTTCTCCAGTAAGGAGCAGCAATTTGGTTTTTTTTCATCTATGGACATACTTTGTGGCACCTCTCCAGGTGTTACATTTACTGTCCGTCTTTTACAGCCCTGAGAAATCCCTTTGCTTTTGCATCCAGGTGTCAAGATGATGAATTGTCCTTCATCATTCACCTCACATAGCTGGAGGCTATTAATCCAGAAGCAAGAAGGTTTCCCTATCTTGTAAACTGTAAGAACTAAAAATTCTGAAAACCTGTAAAGGCAGTAAAGGCACTGTCTCATCCTATTTTTTGTTAATATGTCCTGACAGTAGTGCAAATCCACTACTATGAAGCCACAGTGAGTACTCAAAGGCCAAATTAATTAATACATTAAAGGAAGTCATACTTGATTTATTATTATTCATAATGGATATGTAGCATAAATTATTTAACAGAAAGCTCTATTTTTCCTTGACAATTTATTGTAACACAAGTGCTGTGAAAAATTCTCGCAATATACTATATTTTTTCTCTTCTTTTATGTAGTAACATAGGATAATTCAGTTTGGAAGGGAGCTTAGATAGCCATAGTTCAACTAAAGTGGGACCAGTTCTAGGGGCAGAACAAATTGCTCAGGGCTTTGTTCATCTAGGCCTTGAAAGTCTCCAAGATTGTAGGATTACAGGGAGAAGAGGTGGATAATCATGTTGGATTGAAAGGATGGACAACACACCACTTTTTGAGGGCTGGGATATTCCAGTGTTACATTATCTTTATGGTGGTGCTTTTCACCCTTATATCTAAGCAAATAATCTCTATAATAATGCATTAAATACCTGTCATTCTTTCACCATAAATCTCAAAGACAAATCCATCTTAATTATAACTTTACAGATGAGGAGTTGCTGTTTGGTGGTCTCCAAACCATCTCTTCTCCAGGTTGAACAAGCCCAGCTCCCTCAGCGTCTCTTCATGAGACGTGCTGGAGCTGCCTGATGGTTTCCAGCTAATCTAAGTAAAATTTATCAACATCCATCTTGCATTGGTGGACTCTGAACTGGATTGTTTAATTTGAGATGCAGTCTACCCTGTGATATGTTCAAGGGGGTAATAACGTGAAAGGGGAGTGCTCCTGTTGATAACACTCAGGGTGCTGTTTTCTTTACTGCCATCCATGCTGCTGACACCTCAACCCCAAGTCCCTTTTTAACAGAGGTCCTTCCCAGTCAGTCACTCGTCAGTCTGTTTCCATACAACGAGCTAATCCATTCCCTATTCCTCCTGCAGATCTGTTATAAAGATAACATTAGTCAAAGGATACGCTTCTGAGGAACTCCACTTTTGCCGAACCTGGTGGGGGGGAAGGGTAGCTGTAACCTGACTTTCTCCCAGAGGATATATTGCTAGATTTTCTCCAAAACCGGCACAAATTGTAAATATAGGCTTCCAAGTATTGATAAATTCAAGGTAGATGACATCCATGTCTCTCTCTTTATGTGCAGATCCAGTCATTTCATCATGGAAAGCAGTGAGGTTTAGGTGTGGTTTAGCCTTGGTAAAAGCATGCTAACTCTTCTCAGTCACCTTCTCCTTCATGTGCTCAGAAATGTGCTCCAAGAGTATTTTCTCAGGTACTGAAGTGAGAATGCCCAGCCTGTATTTTCCCAGGCTGACCTTCTTGTCCTATTCTGAAGATGTGTCGAATATTTGTCCACCTCCAGTCACCAGGAATACATCCTGAAAGGTATGACCTTTCAAAGACAGGAAAATATACCTTTCAATTTTATCTACCAGCTCAGTCTGCAACTTCAGGTTCATCCTACTTGGTCCACACATACACATGTAGTATTCTGAAGGAAATTAATTCAGCCACTTGATTGCAACTATCATAATGATTTTTTTTCCTGTCTCTCAGTTTTTCAGTTGGGAATTTATCATCTGTTCTGATGGAACTAAATAATGAAGGAAATCCTAATCTGAAGTTCTATGAATGTAGAACTTATTTCTTCATGTCCAAGCTAGGTAAAACAGTTACATAAATGAATAATCATGGTAAGTGTTGACGCTTTCATGATAGTTGTATTCATTACATTAAGGATCAGCAAAGATTCCATTTTCCCATACATTTTAAAATGAAGGCACAGTCCTGTCCTGGAGAGGGAAAATATGTGTTTTACAAGGTAACTATCTGCAGGACATAAAAAAAAAGAGCGCAAAATATGTTGCTGTATAAATTGCATGTAGAGATCACAAACCTGTACTAGATGTCATAAGGATCTATGATGAAAGATAATGTAGAGAAAATAATGCTTTCCTTCTCCTCAGGGGCTCAGTATAAAGAGGTTTGTATAGATGTGTATCGAATACTTGTGCAGATACACAGGTGTTGGGTCTATTTACATTAAACTTTAAATATGAAATGCTATAATGACAAAAGAGTTGATGATGCATAAACCATCTTGGATTAGAAAAAAATAGATCCATCTTTTCAGTATTTTCAGGTTCAGTGATTCACAAACATAGCTACTCCTAACACTTTTAAGTTTGGCTATGTGGACTGCTCATGCCTTTTCTGTCTGTGACAATTCTTTTCTGCTCTACATAAACATGCCTTGTATTCTAATGGCTAGAACAAGTCTCTGATTGTTGGAAACTCCTGAAGATCAATGTTATCACATGGTTTTGAGTTTCTGTATGGAAGATATATATACTCCGCTGTGGTTACCATGCATATACATGAGCATATTATTTTTTTTTCCTCTTTCTGTATTTTGAAAAAAGAATGAGAATACTCTGTGATGAATCCCATCCCATATGTTACTAACTGCAGGTATAAATTGACCTAGAAATAATCCTATATCATATAAGACTCTGAGACACAAATATTGGAATATATTTACAGTGTCACCTTTATACAACCATATACATCTTTATGTGTATATATGATTAGATAACGTATATATTTCCATATGAGTGCACACACATGCATTTTAACTTTTTCTTCTTTTTAAGCTCTCTAGACAGATGAAGAAACATACATGTTCTATTTAATTGCTGCATAACTGAACCTTCTGAATTCTATTTACTGTATTCTTGATTTTGATTTCAATAACTGAACAAGAGATATGATTCCAACTAAACTCTCCACGGGCTTTGATGAAAAAATTGAACTGCAGTTTCTTTATAGAGATGAAGAGAAAATAAAAAAAAAAAAAAAAAAAAAAAAAAAAAAAAAAAAAGAAGAAAGAAACTTCTATGTTGTTTCTACCTAAATTGGCTGTCTTTCTCATGATGTATATGAGATCCGTGTGGAGAAGGCAAAATTCAATCATTCCTGAGGCAACTGGGTTGGTTTGTTGTTTCACTGACTTACCAATCCATAATGCTGAAGAGAGCAGGGAAAATGGGATTATAATCAAATAATTTTGTTCCTTATAAATAAAAGTGTTAATTAGCATCGTAATTGTGGAACTTGTGCACTGTGGATGGCATCGTATATTGTTCTCAGCAGCACAGCACTGTTTTATTTTGAAGTGCCCAATAAGTTAGTATTAAATTTAATTACTTGCTCTTCTCATTATGCTTATTAGTATATATAAAAAAAAATGAACAAAAGATATGGACAGTTCAGGGCAAAACATATTCTTTCCTCTTGTAGAACAGCGAGCTTCTCATATATTTGACATACATAATGATAGAACCCAGGAAATGTTCTCGTCTTCATGTGAAACGTTGTCTTCCTTCTTTACATAGGACTTTGAAAGTCCTATGCTTTTCCAGAGAGGTTCTAATTCATATCTCAAAAACTTCATCTCAGAATTCTGACTCAAATCAAAGAGTCAAAATAAATTCATTCAAAGTATCTTTCCCTTAAGTCATGCCTCTAGATATAGTGTTTCATGAGGATCTACGCTGAGAAATTACACCAAACAATACTCCTTAGCAGAAATCATCCACAAAGTGTGGGTGGGGTTTTTTGTTTGGTTGCTTTGGTGATTTTTCAATTATTATTTTTCCCCATCTAATGAGATCTTACAATAGAAATGCAAAGAATAGAGAAAAAAAGGACAGAATATTCTCCCAACAGCTGAGGTTATGTTGCTGACAGGAGGTTGGAGTCATTTATAATAAAGTATCTAATTATCTACAAGGTAAAACCTAAATTTATTATCAAATAAAACATATCTAAATCCATTGCCCTTAGTAGGCTTTGGTGTATAAGTAAGGGTCCTGCTTCCTTTCATTGAGATGTATCTGCCTCAGCCTGTGTTGGTACATACTTCAAGAATTGTAACAGCACACCCTTCCCACAAACAGATTGCAGTCAAATTAGTCTACAAAATCTATGAATGATGAAGATAAACAAATGTAAACCTTGTCCCACCTTGATTGCAATGAACTTCACTGTACTGACCCCATACTAACAACTATGGGATAAGTCTGTGAAAGAGATGTAATTGGAATTCATGGGGACTCTTAGACCATTGAATGGTTCAGTAACCCTGGCATTAATTTATAAATTGCTTTTGCTTTCAAAATACCAGGAACAGAAGAAAGACTATTCAAGTATCTTAGGGAATACTGCTGCCTTCACCTCCACTCTTTATTTAAAACTATCTGACCTTGCTGTGTTGAGAACCTGCCATTAACGTCAGTAAAGACCTATCTGAGAAAGGACAACAAGGATAAAACCTGTTATATAATTGTGAGGCAACAAAGTGCTAATTTTTCTCTGAAAATAAATTTCTATTTGACTGTAGCAACCTTTTCATTCAATTCCTTTAGGCTGTACAATAATAAACCAATTTCTTATTGGAATGTTAAAAGAAAAGATATCCTGCAGTTACTTACATGTTACAGCCAGAAATTAAAAAAAGACACATGAATGGAAAAGCATTGATTAAAACAAAGAAAAGTTTGGGAAAGACATCAAGGAAATCATCAATCCATGTGAGGTCAGATGCAGCATCCTGGAAACTTTGTTTACTTAAGAAAAAGTCTCTGTCCATTACTGGAAAAAAACCCAAAATAACATAAATTAGGGAATAAAAGTAGAATGGAGATATAGACTGGAAGGAACCTCTGCAGGTCATCTAGCCAGCCTTGTTTAATACACAGTTAATTTCAGTGTTAGAACAGGTTACTCAAGGCCTTGTCCAGTCAACTTATATCACAGGATTTCTGTAGATACTTCTAGACTAGGACTTCCCTGGACTTTTCTCTGGTTTTATGAAAAAAGTAATTTTCTGTATCTTTTATCACTGCATTCCCCATCCTTCTAAGCTTTAGCCAAATTTCTTTACTTTTCCTTTGTTGCCAATGTCTTTACAGGTGCCCTTGCAGTCTCTCACACTCCATACCAAATCTAACTTCTTCTCTTCACACCTGGTGAAAACCTGAAGTTTCTGTGTTCCTCTTACATGGCACACCTCAGATTTCATCTTCTATGAATTTCTTTTTTACATCTCAACCGAGTCAGAAGTTCCCTATACAGCCTACCTTCTGCTATTCCTGCTCAAATTTGCATACCAGAATGGTCCTTTTCTGTGCTCTAATGAGGGTGTCCAGGAAGATCAGACATGATTCCTGCATCCTTTCACCCTGCAGGAAGCCTCCCATGGGATTTCAACCACTGGTTCTCTGGAAAACCTTCAGCTCTTCTGAAACTGGGATTTTAATTGTATTTGCCCACCTCATTTCTACCTTCCCATAGTTGACATGGCTGTAGCTCATGCTGATAGTAACTACTGCTAACCAGCAGAAATATTTTCTCAGTCATCTCACTGAGTTTCTATATCAAGAAACTGTAATTAGCACAACCCAGATATTTGCCACATTGCTTACACCCAACCATTTTACCCACTCAGTAAATGTCAAAATGGTGATGTGATAATAATGAAACTTTCACTGGTAGGTGAAAAACAAATTCCTTGTCTTTTTGGAGGAGGAATTGTCAACATATCACTGACATTATTATGTCCTCTAGTTTGAAGTCACCAGCCTTGGATCAGCTCACAAGATTTACTAAGACAAAGATCCATTCATTCAGATAACTTTCCTGTGTAAGAAATAACCCCCACTTCCCAGGTTTTCTGCCACCTGTATCCATCAATGGTAGCACTTCAGTTATTTGAGCTCTATTTTCTTGTCTTTTTGGAAGCTGTTCCTTCCTGGCTGTCACTAGGAAACTATGCCCCTTATGTAAGTACACATCTGCAGTGGAAAAACGCCTTCTCATTTAGCCAGAAGTGACAGTTTCCATCCTCTGTCTCTGCTATTTGTTTCCATCAACACATAGATGTTGGCCAACTCTTTCTATGCAATGTTCTGGAGTTCATCATCTGTAAATAAAGGTAAATATTCTGTATGTTATCAATCTGGAAATTTAAAATAGGAAATAAATATAATTTTAATTCTAATTTTAAGCTTTACGCCAATAAAACAAGGAATCAAAAATAGTCAAATCCACAAAAATCAAAATAATTTGAGAAGCCTTCTTGGACCATAAGAACACATGCACACAATGCTATCTCATAGTACCACATGTACACCATGTGGTACTATGTGTCATAACATGTAGGTAAGAGATTATTTAAAAGGCAAGGTCAGTGGATTTTGTTTCTGAAATAATGAGATTAATATACTTGTCATATATGGAAGTAGAAACAAATTTCTGATTAGATGATAATATGGAGTAGTCATATATGAACTCTAATTGAAACAGATTTAGATAATTATATGGTATATAATGAACGTTATAAAATGTTGCAGAAAAATTCCCATCCCTAAAAGCAATTCTGTCCTTCTTGGACATATGACTGAAGAAACATAACATCACTACTGCTATTTTACTTATAGAACATTTAAACATGTTTTCTTATTGTACAATCTTGCATTTTTATATCTGAGATCTATTTCTATTGTTTTGGTTTTATTCTATTGTTATATGGTTACAATTTTCTATGGAGGTGGGAAGGTATTTGATCAGGTCAATCAGAGCTCTATTTGATTATGTGTCTTCATTTTTAATGCGCAAGACAGGGTATGGAGCAGGCACAAAGCAATTTGACAATTAATTGCATGCTGGATGTCAAGATGAATACATATCTAGAAATGCCAAAGAAAATCTCTACTCAAAAAGAAAAAAAAAAAAAAACAAACCAAAAAACCACTATATTAATGTGTATAAATGGAAGTCAGGCTCACAAGATTTATCAAGTCATTCGTTCACCTTGCTCAGCCCTGAATGGGTTTTGGTGGAGTCTTTTGTTCTGTAATATAAACAGAAATAAGTCAAAAGAAGATAACAATGTCATTAAACATGCCATAAAACAAAATAGCAAAATACATGGGCTTTTTTTAGTTTGAAGGGATGCTCGTCTTCTAATATGCTTCAACTACTTCAAACTGAAAGGTAATAGTCTCTTTTCTGTGTAAAGTGGATTGCCTGAAAAGATGTATTTTCTCCTGGAGGGCAGGTTAGACAGAAATCAGTTATCAGTGATAAAAACCCCAACTGCTACAGCTTTGTCATCAGGAATGATTGTTCCAAGTCCTATGTGTCAGTCTCTGAGGATGTTCTGACCCTGGAGCCAGATCAATCTCCACCATCCCATTACCATGGTTTTGCTATGTAATTACAGGGCTCAGTCCCAAGCCTAGTCCTCATCCCCATCCCAGCCCTGCTCCCTTGCTGAATGCTACAGGGCAGAGCTCTGCTCAAAGGAGGACACGGCCTTGCTGGCCACATAACCACCCTCTGCTCCTCACTCCCTCCTGCAGGACAGCCAGCCTTCAGTAGTTAAATGTTACCATCACTGAAATGGACAAATGTTCCTGTGGCTTTGGAAATGTCTCATCAGTAAATATAACATTTTTTTATGCTACTATGCTAAGTCATAAAGGAGGACATGGTATCTCTTAGGTAAATGGAGATCTCTCAGGTGTCAAACAGCTGTCAATATTTTATTTTCTAAAGACCACAGGCTGAAGATTAAATGATCTGGAGGTTTACTTTAACGAACACCAGAAGAAGCTAACAACATAACTGCCAGAAATCTGTCAGTCCTAATTATTCTATTTTGTGAAGTCAGAAACCAGCGCAAAATTTTCATAAATATCTTCTAAAGATACTTGTTCTGATACAGCATTCATTAACAATACATGTAAATGAAGATGTAAAAAATACATTGTCCTTCATTCCTGGCTTTTCAGATGCCTATTATTTATTTCCCAGGGATCTCACCTCGCTAAGACGTAGGAATAATCTTACGTGTGCATGCAGCCAAACAGGCTTCTTTCCCATATCCTCTGCTGGAAAGAAAAAAAAAAAAAAACCAAACTGCTGTCTAGGCTATTCTTCATCTGCCATGTAATTTGTGGAATACAGATAGCTTGTAATTTCCAAATCATTTCATGAATATGAAGGAAGTCCTTCATAAGTAGGGTATGGTATATAACATTTCATATAGCCTATAAATAAGTTAAATATAAAGGTAAGGCAAATTAGGCAAATGTAAATTAAATGGGTATAAATGATTTGGTCTTTAGCTGGATGCTGGATGCAAAGTGAATTGAAAGTCTAAACTGGAGTGAATAAGCATGACTGCATTATTATTGGTGTTAAGCTGCAAGGCAGCCATAATAAATGTCTTGAGTTTCCACTCTTAGTTCCGTTATTTGCCTGACCATCGAAGATTAAATTTAAGAGGATTTTTTCCACTTCAATTATCTTTCTGTGGAGATTGTTTCAGGTCTTAAATAAGAGTATCATGTTATACCTGCAAGCACTGTCACTTGGTAGTGATAAGCATAACCTATCTCTTGACAAGATTATAGAATAATTTCCTAAGGGAATGATTGGAAGACCAAGTTCTTGAGGTATTTAAAACTAAAATATGCTGGACCAAATTCTGAAAAATACACTGACTGCTAAGTGTAAACCTTAACTGACAAGAAAATAAGTACTTGCCCATAAATTTATGAAATTACTGATATAATTGTAGTAACTCCTTTCTAATTATACGTATTTTGGTTTTGTGGATAGGGAAAAATGTCTGAGTGTTAGCACAGAAACACATAATCACTGGATGATTATATGCAGGTGCTTTTATTGAGAGCTTGGGAATCAGGGGTTCAGACCCAAATCATGATTCCAACATGGATTTGGGATGGATACATTTTATACCCTTTCCTTACATAACTGTTGGATAATCATATGTTAATCATTAACTTGATATTGTTCTATTGTGTATATTGTTTTCACCCAAGCATGAGTTTAAGCCCCCTCCCCACAATGTTTCTCATGATTGTTGTTCCTTTCTCGTGATTCTTGTTGTGATTAAATAATTATTTTTAACTATATTTACTAAGCAATCATCGCATTTAACTTCATCATCTGCCATACAGGTGGGTACACCAGGTACAGGTTAACATGATTTTAGCAAAGACAGTGCCCACTCCCGTTCCCAGGCCTACGTTAACTACCACGACTTTTTAGAAACATTTTAACCCTATGCTATCACCAGAAGTATTATTTGAGTATGCTCTTTTATGTTTATGGTTATTCATTTGTGAAGAAATAGGATATTTATTTAAAAAGGTAGTGAAAATATTTACATGTCCTCTGCATAACTGTTATATATTTTCTGAAATTAAATGGGATATATGAAATACCTGTACTGCAGGCTTTGAAACATTTATTGTGTAATCAGATCAATCATAGGATATACTGTGCTGAAAAGTATTACCTCCAGCCTTCAAACACCAAAAATGTGAAGAAAACCAACCTAATGCATGTTAAACTAGAGTAAGGATTTTTAAAGGGTAATTTGTTCCACATAACTATTTGGATAGTCACTGTTACTCTTCTATGAATAGGAGAATAGTGTCTTTATCTGTAATTGATTATTTAAAAAAAACTTGATTAATAGAATAAATTTTATCACAGAGACTATTTAACCATGGTGAGAACCTCCTTTGCTATTTAGGTCTTCTGTAGTAGCTTAATATTTTATATTCATTTTGTATGAATGAGATGAAATACAGAAAGTAGCATATACAGCATAACACAACAAAGACATCTCCTTTCTTGCCTGACATACTTGGAATTCTTCAGAGGAACCTTATGTACAACAAATTTATAATTAAAGCATTACTTGTCCTCTGTGTTATTTAATTTCCCAGAGGGAATATATTCATAGTTTTGTGCTTTTAGCAGTAGAAAGCACTCTGTGTTTTCACAACATTTAGTTGATGTCTTTTAGTCAAGAAATATTTGAACAGATATAGTTCCTTGCAATAATGGCTTCTGAGAAAAATAATTCTTAAACAATTACTTTTTTTTTCATATTTTTTTTCAAAAATTTATTTATTTTCCAGGATCATTTACTTTTGAAATGGCACCTATTTTTCACAGGAAAAAAATCCAAAACCAACGGATTTTAGGGGGACATATCAAGGACTAGAGGATAAATTTCTGTCTTCAATATTGTCATTGAGTGATCATATACATTGGAAGTTCATCACATTCTGTAGAAATTTTCAGATCTTTTGTTTTAGTATGTGCATACCAATAGACATTTTTCCCAGTACGTGATACAATCTGTCTGTAATTGCAAATAACAGGTGTAACATATATGGCTATTAGTTATTATTTACTTATTTTCATTCATTTGTTCTTTAGGAAATACGCAATTTTCTCCACTTAAGTGACTGTAGGCTGCACTTTTTAACCACAGGCAATCTATAATTTGGAAATTGAATAATGCCAGACAAAGTCCCATGACTGGAATTTGTTTTATTTTTCATTTGAAGATGTAGATCTTCTCTTGAAGAAAGAGTCTGCCTTTTTAGAAAAGTGCTGAAGTTTTGTAGCTAACTAAAAATCCAGGAGAGAGGTTTTTTGGTCTTGTTTATAATTTGGCCTTGTGTTTTCCCTTTGAGAAAAACATTGTTGTTTTGAATGACAACGTTTTACAGATGGATAACGCAGTTAGTCTCTGCAAGTTCTCAGTTTCCAAACCCCAATATTTGCATTGTAAAATGCTATATTGTATTGAACTAATTGTTGTCCCCAGATAAAAAGTCAGAACTTTAATTGTTGTTTCTCACATGAATGATACATTATTTTTGTGGATTAATGATGTTAAAATCTCCATAACTTCACCTTAAAAGGAAGCTATGAAGAGTAGAGATATCATTTACTTCAGGCAAACAACATAAAACACTTCAGGTTTTTAAAAGATGCAATTAATTATACCAGGTAATAGAGCCTGAAATAAAAATGTGCATAAAGGTGTTTCCTGCTTCCAGCCAGGACAGGGTTAATATTTGCAGTATCTGGGACACGGTATGGATAGGACACAGAGGTTATTCTATACCACCTCACATCATTGCTGGAGATGGGGGAAGGGCCTCTGTCTCTTCTAGGGAGAAAGAATTCTTTCCAACTGAGCAAGAGTGGTGGAGATGGTGGCTGGCTGATGCTGGTCCCAAGCTGTAGAGAGCAGTGGCGGGGCACTGGTCCCAGGATGGAGGGAGCATTCAGGAGGGGAAAGGGAAAGAAAGCGGGGGAGCAAGCGACACTTAGTTTAGAGTTTCAGTGGGAACACTAAATTGGGAAGTACTACTCCTAAACCACAAGAAGAAATAAAAGAAAAACACATTAAAAGGCAACAATCTGAAAGTTGTCCAGTCCATAGAAGGATTTCCTTGAAAATTATATTTTTCTGTACTTATTCATAATCTTTTTTTTCCTTTAGTTCATTTATGCAGAAAAAAAAATTGACTAAGACTGATTCTAATTGTGGCTGTCCCTCAATCATCAAAGAACCAAAAACTTAAAACAAATGCATGACCTCAAGGAATACAAAGTGAGCACCAAGGGTAGTTATACTAGTAGCTTTCTTGCAAAGCTGTCATTGATTGATTGTCTTTCTGTATATCTCTTGGCAAAAATCAATGTTTTCCTTTAAGTAAAGCAGTCTTTGGAGAAAGACAATACATGTTTTGAATATTTTAAGGCTCCACCTAGCTGATGGGCATCACCACAAATGAAAACTTGTTAAATTCCTGATCTATAAGATAAAATTTGGGGTTCTGAAAGTTAATGCCATTTTAAATTACTGTTGCTATTAAATTTGTATTGAGTGTTATATGTGTACGTGCCTATGTAAAGACATTTTTCACTGTTTTGAAAAGAATTGGGATATGATTGGTCCACAAAGTTACTTTACTGTCTTGTGAAGCCCTGAAATATTTCCTGCTCTGAAGAAGACTAATGACCTCCCTGCCTAGCACTTCACCACTTGCTGATTCATTTAGCAGTTTTATGGCTATTTTTTGTTTTCTTTGAGTTTTTGCATGGTATATATTTTAATAGAATGATATCCTTATGGAACATTGACAAAAATTCAAAGGAATATTGATATATATGCCAAAATATGGTAGAGCAATATGTATGCCAGCTTTACAGAAAAAAAGCAGTAGCTTGAGAACACAGATTGGTAAGAGTAGCATGACCATTCCCTGCATGTTATTAAAATTAAAAGCGATGGAATTTAAGCAAATGAATAATTTTCAGTCTGCTCCTTGGTTACTAAAAACACATTACCTTGTTGTTTTAGCCCTGGAAAAATATTTATCCTAGGATTACATATATATCTGAGAGTCAACTGAAACTAAAGTGGGATATTTGAAATATGTTTGCGTATTAGGGGTAGAAGATTTGAATGATGCAATTATGGTTAAGTACTGTAAGGAGGCAGAAAGAAGAGTAAAGTTATAACTAGCCCTGCAATATCATAATGTACAATTTGTTGACATCAGATCTTACTTTTGGTGCTTTATTTTTTGTCCTATTATCTTGTTTCTGGCAATATGATACATTAAAGTACTGCATGATTTTCACCATGAATATAATCATAACTTGAAAATGGCCAGGCATGGTTTGAGCTAAAATTAAAAATTTGTTTTCCCTTCGGGAAAAGGACTCCTGTTGGGTACATTTTGAGTAATACACTTTCCTTATATGTGAATCCAATTATTAGAATTTCTTGTTAGACTAATTACTATTTTAAGAATGTTATCAAAATATGAGTGACTCACTACAAAAATGCAAACAACCAAAATACTAACAACCAGTTCTACCATGAATTATTACTAATACAAACTAGACCACCAACAAAGCTGCTGTTTTCCTTTGATGTTAAATTTTCATTCTTCCTCCTTATTTTGACGTTGATTCATATGTGTTCTATCTTCTCTGCTGGCAGGACTAAGGGGTTTTCTTCCTCAGTCTTCAATTTTCTCGGGGCTGCTTTGATGCATTTCAATTTGATTTTTTTTTAATAGAACATGCTCTTCTTCCTTTGATTGGTTCACAATAATAGTAATTTTAAAAAGCCTTATTGTTGAGTTTATTTTGTAATTTTTGTACTGAAACTTTTTTTTTTTTTTTTACTGAAATATTTAGCTAAGCAGTTTACTTCATTTTAGATCATTTATAATCTTCTAAGGTTTAGACTCTTAAAGTTTCTTGGAATTGCTCACAATTTTTCCAAAAATGGCCATTATGGCTCAAATTTCCTCTAACAGAAGGACACCTAAATTATCTTACAAAATACATGTGCTTCACTTAACTTCAATGTAAGTAGAGTCCTTTGTTGGGTAATGACAAAGTTTGTCATTTATCAAGTATCATGATTTAATATGCCTTTTATAGCAGTCAGAAGGCCTTTTGACTTGAATGACCATGACAAATTCACAAAATAATTAATTTATTATTAAATAAAAAATCCCTGAGAAGCGATTACATTACATTAAGTGGCATTTACATGCATAATGTTGACATGTAATTATATTGGAAAATAAACTGCTTTTCAGGTTAAGTTTTTTTTTGTGTTTAAAGTGTTCAGGAATATTCAAAAGAGAGTAGCTATCAATTATCACTGTCTATAGGACTGTGTAAATATAGCCAAATAAACTATAGAGATACAAAAGTTTCTGTATTCAAAGTAGTCACTTCATGTAAAAGTGGTCTTAATATATTTTCCCAGGAAGATGTATTAAGAGCTGTGAGGTTTATGCAGGCAGTCAAGATTTAACCCTTTCAATTAAAAAGTAAGTTGGAAACCACAGAAAATTAGAAGTATCTGGAATAAAATTTATTCTTATACTGAGTTAAAATCAAAAAAGGAAAGTCATATGCTCTCATTTTTAGTAGCAGTCATTTTAGAGCATAAGGCTGAGCATCACTTTTCCATCACGGAATGCTGCTGAATCATTAAAATATATTTAGACACTATATGGGGTTTACATTACTGAAATCCCATGAACAGGTTCAGTTTTAGTGTAGTCTTACAACCTCATTAATAAATACTGACAGTCATCAGAATGGATTAAAAATTATTCTATTCGGTTGTATACAAAAATGAGAAAACTTTCCACTTCTTTCCTCTTTTATATTAATCTGGTTAAAATCTTCCTTCTTTACACATTGGAATTCCCTTGGATTTAGGGATGGACATAGATGTGTCTGTCTACTTGCCCTCATACAGACCACTAAAACTCTCTGAAATGCTGTAGTGAAGCACCCTTGCAGAAATGGAAACTCTGACACAGGACATGCACCAAAATCTGGCCTCTTTGGAGGGGTAAAGAAACCTGGAGTACAAAAAGACATTGTAAATGACAAAATGAGTTTGCACAAGGACAGTGAGGCTGAGCCCATTCTATCCAGGACAGTGCTGTGCTTTATCTGTAGCCAGCTGAATTTTCCTATTGCCCATCTTATATCAACTGAAAGTAGAAGGCAGCCTAAAAGATAAAAATACCTATATTTTAAATGTCTGCATGTAAGCTAGACTTTGAATAAATGGAAATATATTTATCTCAGCCTCTAGCAGCTACTTGAGTATGATTATCTGAATGGTAACCAGTGGCACAGGGTCTAATTAGATGCCTCTCACTAGCAGTATCCTCCAACGTTCAATATTGGGCCCAGTGTTTAATTTATTCATCAGTGACTTGGATGAGAGGGCAGATGACTCCTCAGCAAGTTCAGTGATGACACAAAGCTGGGAGGAGTGGCCAACACCCCAAAGTGCTGTGCAGTCCTTCAGAAGGGCCTCGACAGGCTGGAGAGATGGGCAGAGAAGAGCTGCCTGAAATTCAGCAAAGGCAAATGCAGAGTCCTGCACCTGGGGAGGAACAACCTCTTCTGACAGTACAAGCTGGGGGCAGCCTGCTGGAAAGCAGCTCTGTGGAGAAGGACCAGGAGTTCCTGGTAGACAGCAAGGTGTCCATGAGCCAGCAGTGTGTCCTTGTGACCAAGTGAGCTGGTGATGTCCTGGGGTGTTTTAGGAAGAGCATTGCCATCAGGGAGGTGATCCTGCCCCCCTGCTTAGCCCTGGTGAGGCCACATCTGCAGTGCTGTGTCCAGTTCTGGATTTTCTGGGACAAGAGAGAAATGGAGCTACTGGAACAGTGGAGGGCAAAGAAGATTGAGGGACAGGAGCATCTCTGTCATGAGGAAAGGCTTGGAGAGCTGGGCCTCTTCAGTCTCAACAAGAGACAACTGGGAGAGGACCCAATCAATTATATAAGTATCTGAAGTGAGGGTGTCAAGAGCTAAGTGCCAGGCTCTGCTCAGTGATGCCAAGCAATAGGACAAGAGGCAACAGGCAGAAACTGATGCATAGGAAGCTCCACCTGGATATGAGGAAAAACTTCTTTACTGAGCATGTGAACATGCAATGGAACAGATTGTAAAAAAAGAACTCTTTACAAGGCGTACTGCCATATGTCTAGAGTCTGTAGGCATAAAGAGGGATGCCTTGAGAGGGTTATCTTTTTCCCTTTTTAAAACTGTTCTTCAAGAGAGATATGTTGAAAGATTCAGTTTCTGGGCATGTTTTAATCTGTCTATTGCATTTTGTGGGGCAGCAAAAGAAAGTCCAATATCTAAAATTACATGAGAAAAATCCTTACACAGATTTTTTGCACTGAACACTTTTTTTCTTGAGAAATTATAAATTAATGACAGAAGGATAATTAAAAAATAATTGCATTTTTGTAAATTATAAAATACCTTTTTATTGTTTATTAGTTTAATATATGTTATGTAATAGTTAAAACATTTCAGATAGAGTGAAGGAAAGCACTTTGAGGTTGTTGGAATATGACAAGAATGGACATGAAGAATTGTCTTCAGGTATTATAAGCAATCATAGCCTTTCCAGAAGTGGATCAGATTTCATCTCAGAACTATTTATCTGCCTTCATAAGCTGTCATATAGGAAGGCTGTTCCACAATATTAGTACTTTGACAGCTGGAAAATACCAGTTTCTCTCTCAGCTACACTCACGATCAGTTTATAGCAACCTAGCAAGTGCTGTTTAGCTTGATTCTTCTTTGCTTCTTTCTTTGTATTATCAGTTTGACACAATGTATTTTGGTGTTTCATCCTAGCATACTTTTTCATATTGAAATCTCAGTGATGCAATAGCAATCAATATATTCAGGGTTTTCTACTTCCTCTTTGATTATTACTGACTTTTTTGGTTTATAACAAATTTTTTTCTTATTAATCTTTACATATTGTACTTTTACATATTGTACATATTGACCTTGTACAATTTCTTACTCAGTTTAGTCATTGTATTACTACGATTCTTAGTGTCATCATTTTTTTGGTAACATTTAGATCTTCCAAAGTAACAATAACTGCTAGTTTTGTATCATATCCATCAGATTCATCAGTGGTTAATTAAGAAAGGCATCTTTGAGGCATATGATTTTCTTCTTTTTCTCCCTTCTCCTCTCAGTACAATTTCAGTTGTTTTCCCATGTATTAGCTGTGAGGTAACAGTAGTTTTCTATTCTTGCCCCTCCACTCTTGTTCCTGTGGGATGATAATTTTGACCTAGACAAATTCTAATAATTTTGTTGATGCAGAAATCAGTAAAACATATTTTCATTGAAAGTTAATGTTTTTGACTTGCATCTGAAATAGAAGAGCAAAAGGTTTCAGTTTGTTTGCAAGGAACAGTTAAAAACCCCTAGCTATAGAACAATCTAATTTAATAAGAAAAGTTCTTGTTCTGTTTTTATAGTTGGGGTACGGTTCTGTCCAAGACATGTGACAACCCTAGGGCAAAAATTTCCAAGATTTTTCGTAAATATATTCTGAATCTGAGGACCCAAACTAGTCCTTTTAATAAGAAAACAGGATTATGAAAGACAAATAAGGATAAGCAAGGCTGGAAAGCATTTAATAAGTTTAACTATAGCTAGTTATTAAAAGCTTTAAAAGTTTCTATAATTTAGAAGAATACTTGGTCTGAGAGTTATTTTAAGTATATAGTTCTTGAAAATCAATTTAGTTCACTCTCTAATAGCTGTTTGAGTATGATTTGCTGAATTGTTCTATCTCCATCAGATAAGATTCATTTGCCCATAAATAGCTATCTAGTACTGTTTTCCAAATCTCATATAGTTTTCCACTCAAACTTACAAAGTGTCCAAAATACAGAAAAAAAAAAAAAAAAAACGGTTAATGAGCATTTTAAATAGTTCTTGCATTTCTAGCTGTTTTTCATTTTATTTAATGGTCATGACTGAAATGGATGAATGCAGTATTAACCAAAACTATATATGGCAGTTTGCCAGCACAATCAAAGAAGAAATATCTGTCCACAATTCTACAAAATGTAGGTGTTAATTGTCATCGTTCGTCTGAATCACGGTCTTATAAGTAGTCCTAAGTAAAGAGATGTGAGATAATGTAGAATCACTGTCAACATCTGACCACAGCAAGTAATGAAAAAATTTCTTTACAGCTTGTTTGTATCCAAAGATACCTTGGCACCAAGGTCTGAAACAAGATTTGTACTTTAGCATACCCTTTTAAATCCCTACATCTCAAAACATTTGTTCACATACTTTACTTTTCAAGTGTTTTTTTTTTGTTTGTTTATATCTTGATTGAAGACCTTCAAAGACCTACCCATAAAATCAGCAGTTGAGGAGTTGAAGGGACACCACTGCCCCACACCCACCTTCAGAGAAATAATTTTTATCTTAGTAATCAGATGTCAGTTTGCCATTTATAGATACCTTCCCAAGCAAATTCTTCACTGTCCTGCTAAACTTTACAACTCATAGCATGGTCTAAGCTGCTTTATTGAGGACTGTAGAAATACATTCCAGAGACAAACAGGAAAAATATTTGTGACCACATGTAAACCATCCTTTCTTTGGGAAAGCGTTTGAAATTTTTTACACTAAAATGTCAGGGGAGGTGTTCTGGATAGGAACATCAGAGATTCTGCAAAAATCCATTCCTCTTGAAGCTGTCAGGTGCAACAGATACCATGAAATATCTGGAAAACAAATCTGTAGTACTATGAAACAGAAACAGCATTCATCAGTTCATTTTTCTGCATCAACTTCTATACATCTCAGAAATTATGGCACTATTTTTCATTGTTCCTTCACAGATGATAATGGAATAATAAATTCATCCACTGATGCTAAATACTTACACAATGGAATCTGCCAAAATCCTGAATTAGCTAAGCTAACATATACTAAACTTCAGGTGTAAGATAAATTTCTTAAAATATAAATTAATATAACTCTGAATATGCTTGGAATAATTCTATATTATATATTCTTCCTTAGTCAGACAAATGTTTCTACTTAAAATTGAACCATAGTCACACAATGCCACTCACAGTCTTAAGATGTTCAGTGATAAATAAGATGCTTAAGCTTCATTCACTGCTATTTTTCTCCTGCTTGAGCTCTGTTCATTGCACACTTCTAGAATTCTTTGAGAGTAGGTGATAGTCATGCATTCTGTGCCAAAAGATAAAGCTGCATATCTCTTAATACAAGACAGTTTTGCTTGCAATGTGCATATTTTGTCCCTTACTGAATTATACAGTCTTTATAGATTAAATAAATGTGTGAGAAGCTGATTTATTTCTCTATGGTTATGTCACAATGAACTAGTAATTTCATTTAGATTACAACTTCATCTCTCAGTAGTCTCTCAATAGTGTTTCCTTTATATCAGTAATAAGGTGAAGTGTAATAAATTAATACGATTTTTATGCAATACCCTTAGCTGTGTCCTGTATACAGTATTTTACACAATCAATTATTGATCGGAACTTGATTTACTTAACTAACCATCAGCTACAGCAACTGCTGGAAAAATGATGGAGTGAAGGCCTTGGTGCCTCTAGTGACAGCCATGGGTGGTTCCACCACCGCTGCTGAGAGGTAACTAACCTCTGAGGAGATGAGGCATCTAAAGATGAGACATCTTATACCTCCCCAGCACCAGTTGTCACATTTTCACCCTGCCTTTTTTCAGGCATTCAGGAAACAGAATTCAGGTTTTGGCAGCGGCTGATGGAAAAAAAAAAAGGCAACTTTTTCCAACTCCTGACTTCTACCAGAGCATTGCACTCATAGAAGCTGTAAAATGTGTTCTGATAACTATCATGGTTATCTTGAATATCCTTGATATAATAACTAAAATTACACCCCTGAGAATGTGGCAAAAGATATTAGAGTGACTAACAGAGATTAAGATTTCTCTGTATAGGCATATAAATTGAACTAAAACATGACAAATGTGACTATGAAAGCATTCAGAATTCACAGAAAAGAGTGACTGCAAGATGGAAATATACAGTAAAACAATCAAATTCCATGGCAAGCACAGGAGACTCTCAATTAATATCTAAACACCTATAATAGCTGCAACTTTGGCCTAGCACACTTCATCTATAATTATGAGCACCTCAAGACCCTCACAGGGCACCAAAAAAGAACTGTTGAGGTTTAACCCTGGCCAGCAGCTCAGCTCCACACAGCAACTTGCTCAGTTCCCTGTAGCAGGATGGAAAGAGAAGGTTTTGGATGAAATTTGGACGTCTAAAAAGTTTTCCAAATCCTGTGCACCATCAGTGTACATTTCCATTGGGAAATGATGATACAAAATCAAGTATCCAGATTTAAAAAAACAGTAGTAAATCAGCTGTAGAGGTAACCTCAGTTAAAAGTTTCCACATTAGAAAAATGAACCCTGCTCCCAGAACCCTGTTAGTATTAATCAAGAATGTCTGACTGAAACTTTACTGAAAGGAACATCTGCACAACCACAGAAAGCATGAAAAGTGTCAGCCCAAACAAATGTTTTTTGAATACTAGACACAAATCTTTGTGATTATAATATAATATTATTATTTTTGCTTTGTATACATTTCTGTGAAGGCTTCCTAATAGGTGTGATTGAGCACATTAAATAGAAAACTACTGAAACAAATTAAAATGTTGAATGTATTTTATCTTATTTTATCTTATTTTGTTTTATTTTATTTTATTTTATTTTATTTTATTTTATTTTATTTTATTTTATTTCTATACAGGATCCGAACTATATAAAGATAACATCATTGTCATCAGAGATCAACTATACAGAAATGATACTGACAAATGTGGAGTATCTGTCACCAACAGTGAAAAATAATAAATTACAGGAGCATTTAGTTCTATTTTAGTTGAGTATTCTTGATGAGATTTTTTTTACTGTGAAAATTTTGTTCTTATTCAAAATTCATTTTTCTTTCCTTTCCCTGTAAGAAGCAACTTATGTGGTCCTGATCATTATCTACTGTAAGAAATTATGTTTTCCCTTTGCTAGTAAAAGTCTAATTATTTCTTGTCTCCTGCTCCTTTTTTAGCCTTTCTGAGAAACCAATTTTATAGCAAATCTGCCAAATGCCATGCTGCCTTAGAAAACATTCATTGTTATTTACATTATACAGTTTGTTTGCTTGTTAGCTACTTGGTTGTGTGGGTTTTTTGAGCTCTAGTTATAAAACACTCCTACAAGAGCTTGTCCCACAAAATCCCTAAGTAAATTTTTATTTGACAAGACAGCCTATCCACTTGACTGTTAACAATGCTCTTCTCTGTGCAATTAAAGTTTGTATTGTTAAAACCTGGGTCTTAGGTTTAAAACAAAGTTCTAATAATTATTGAAAAATCTACAAGAAATATTACTTTTTTTCTGGGATAATGTGATAGCCAAACTGAGTAAATAATTTTCTTAGTGAAAAAAGTGTCACAAGAGACTTCAGTAATTTTATTTTTTTGTATAGTTCAACTGATAATATGATCTTTTCTCAATATTATATTTTAAGGGACGTCTACAGATGCATCTAGGATTACTTGGATTGACTTTTTACCTCCCCTCACTTGATTGAACTTCATTTCTACTGTTAACAGATATGTTTAGGAAGTCATAATGACATATGTGGTTATGCTATAGAAAATGTGATATCCAGATATCTGGTAAATATGAAAAATACCCTACTTTCTGTGCAATGTACCCATAGGAAATAACATATGTACAGTCCCTAGAAAAATTTGCAGTCAGAATTGTGTGTGATTGTACTTGGAGCACAAAAACTTCCCTTTAGAAGACTGTTTCCAGCTACACATAAAATTGTATCAATATTTAATTATTCAGGATGTGATTTTCCATGCATGATATCTCCTCAGGTTCAATTTAGTAAAGTGCAGGGAAAAGTGGTTGAAATACTTCCAAGAACAAAATAAGCAAACAAATTATGTACAAGCAGAATACATCAAATGAATCTAGCTCTTATCATGACTTGGAACAGAGGTAGGAAATGTTGCAGAGATACCTGAATAGAATCAATCATTTGCTCTGCTGGTGACCTCTCCCTTCAGGTATTTATATACACAGATGAGTTTCCCCATGAATCTCCTCTTCTCCAGGTTAAACAGTCTCAGCTCCTTCATTCTTTCTTTACAGGAGTGATGCTCCAGTCCTTTTATCATCTCAGAGACCATTTATTGGAGTCTCACCTCTAGCTGCATCTTCCTCTTGTACTTAGAAGCCCAGAACTGTAACTTTTGCCATTTCTCACATGGTCATCTGTTCCATCCAGCAACAGTTTTGCATGTCAGCTTGAACTCTGGCAAGGGTTATAATCCTGCACCTGTAGTCCTACCATATCTGGTGTCATTTCAGTACTACAGCGTATCCAAAACACCTCTATGAGACTAACAATTAATCTTCTAGACGAGTAAGTCTCAACTGATCAATAGATTTCCTCAATCAGCTGAACTGCTGTCCAGATTCCATGAACAATTTAACTTGGTGATTTGATTCATTTGCCTAATCAGAGGCATATAGTATAGTATCCTGTGAGATTCCCTAGTATATGCACAGCATCTGTGTTATCTGGAAAATTCAGCAGAGAAGTAAGGTGAGACAGAATAGCTAAGCCACTCTTGAACAGTACCAATAAGCAAGAAAAAAAGGCACCTTAAAAGGCATTTTAAATAGATTAATGGCAGTTCAATTTATATTTTATTCACATTATTCACATTTGTAGCTGAACTTACACTCTCCCCAAGTTTTGTACAATTGCCTTATTTACTTCTAAATCTATATTTTAATCTTAGACCCAATTTAGACCCAAATTCTGCCTGAAGAATAGGATTGAGATGCCTAAACAGAGGTACATATCACCATTCTGGATGCAAAATATTCTGTCTAGTCTCTACTTGTTGCTCCAGAAGGATTCGGATCTACTTTAGATCTTGTATTACATTTGTACAAATGTCTGGTTGGCGTTAATGATGTAATTAGATTCAAATTTTTACATGAAAGCTTCAAACATGCCAATTTCATACTCATAATACAGTGCTTCATATCAGTGTTGTCCTTTGTTTTTCTTCTTCAAAAAATAACTTACATTACAGCTAATAATGTACTACTTTTTCACCAGCCCTAACGTTTGCCTTTAAAAATGCGCGCATGATATTTTTCTAAATGAGTAATTGCTCTCAAGTGCTCTTTTTTCCCTCCTTTTTTTTTTTCATTATACTAGTCCCTACTTAATTATAATGACTTTTTTTCATCCACAGGTTACACAGACAATATTGGAATTAATGTCCATTTAAGAAATTATTCCAGTGTACATTGAATTATCTGAACCAATATATTTTCTCATTTAACATATATAGCTGCAAGAGCTTCAATTTTGTACGTATACAATGAAAGGAAAGGATTACTGTGTCAGAAGTCAAATGCAGCAGACAAAACTCTTGAAGGTTTAGGCACATAAGGCAGTAGTCTGAACTACTAGTTCAGCAGACAGAGTTTTTTGAGAGAATTCCCTTGAGTACATCGCATAACCTGCAGCAACTGGTATAGAAGGCAGAACTGCAGCAGTTCTGTGCCATGACAGTCTTTTAACTGAAATCTCTAGTGAGATGCTCATAATTAAGCAATCAAATTCCACTCATAAATCTGCGCAGTTAATTTTTTTTAGTTTTTTGTTATACAAAAATGTTTAGTTCTGTTATACAACAGCAAAAGCATTAGAGCTGTCTTAGATGTATTTGACTTAATGATACAGGTTTGCATTAAATTTATATAAATTTAAGTTTGATCAGTGCTTTAGTCTCTAAATTGGCTGTACACCTGACAGTTCTGAAACTGAGTGTTAGAAGCTGAGTGTTAATATGTCACTGAGATTTAACTAATGTGTCTTAACTTTCATTAGACTGTGCTTTCTGACTATCAAATTGAGAGATTTTAACTGGCTAATGCACAGCTTGAGGAGCAAGTTTACATATTCCTGAAATCTATCACATAGAGATACTTGGATTTTCGGTGACAAATACAGACATTTACAATGTGACATATGTTTAGCTAATCTGGTCATTTAGAATGTCTTTACAGTTAAAAGGACACATATCACATAATTAATTTCATCCAGATGTCATAACTTGAAAGACATATGAAATATGCCTCAAAGGAGTTTCTCTCCATTGACTAGCTCAGGTTACTGCTACTCTCCATTGAATACTCAGCATACCCAGGCCTCAATTCATTTTTATGCAAAGGCATCTCTGCCTTTTAAAGTAGTCCAAGTTATTCAAGCAGTTGGATTATGCCAGCAGATGTGATCCTACTTCTGAGTTGCTTTGTATCAGCAGTTGAAGACAAGGCTGTGAAATTCTGGAACAGTTAAAACAGATGTCCTTATATTTAGGTAACTAAATTGTTCCACTTGAATGAGAGTCAAATTCTAATTTAAACAAGTTCAGATATCAGCAATGTAGATACGTATGTGCAGGGTATAGATGTAGAATCCATTTTGTTGCCTATGTTTAGATGACCAGTGGCATGTGAAACACCCTACAATGCAAGTTGGTTGTCAGATGCCTCTTAGAAGTGACTCGTGCTTCCCCTTAGTCTCAGATCACAGATGATATCCTGAAGATATGCTAAGACTGCAACCTCCCAGAAGGTGTAAACGCCTTTGCTGCTCAAGGACACACTGCTGTCTGTCTGCTCTGTAATGAGTTTCCCTGATGGAGAACCCCTAGGTTCCCTGAGGAAAATCCTCCCACAGGTTCCACATCTACCTCGCCACAGCCTGGGAGTTTCAACAACCTTAATAACTGCTGATTGACAGCAGTTAAAAGATTTGGACCATATTTAGCTTGTTTGATGATTTCAAGGAGAAAATAAACAGCAAATTGGTATAAAATGTTGTAGAAAATAATAGAAAATGCATTTTCTGACACTGTATACAAATAATCAAGAAAGCTCATCTATGCGATCAGGCAGGACAATAGAGCAGAATGCATTAGGTGACATTATTTCTTCAGAGTGGGTGCTTTTAAATCAGAAAGTTATGAGATTTAAAAAACCCCAATACTAGAGAACTTAAATTTTCAATATTTTGAGCAGTTGATTGTCTTAAAAACCTATTTTAAGAATTGAAGAAAAACAAACCAAACTGAACTGTTTCAATGATTTAAGAACATAGTTAAGAAAAGATTTTGTAATATGTATCCTAGATAAACAACGACTAAAGAAGCACAGTTTATAAGGGTAGTTCATCTTATTCACAGATTGTAAACAAGAAATGAATAGAGTTGTTAAAGTTGATATACGTAAGCATAATTCAATATAATCAGACAAAATGAGAAATTAAAATTAAGACTGAATGAGGAAATATTTGCTAACACTCAAATCTATTAGACAGATTCCCAAGGGAAATTAAAGGAAAATTAATATTGGAGTGGTTTAAAATACATCTGGACAAAGCAGTGCAGGTAAACCAGCACTAAGGTAACCACAGTGTATGCTAATATATTCAAATGCAAACAATTTTGTGAACAAAAAATTTTAAGAGGCACTAAGGTAGTTAGATGTGTCCTTCACATCGATATCCAGGGAAGCACTGGTTCTGGAATTCCATAATCACTTCCTTATTTCAATTAATCAATTTTTTATGCCACCAATTCATAAATTCCATACTTGAAAGAAAATCATGAGGCAATTTTGAAGTAAAAAAGCTTAATTGCAAACACGTGTTTACCTCATAAAGGTAAATCTAATTTAACATAACAAAAATTAAACTGGTTTATATCTCTAATAATATCAGATTTCAGCATTTCTATAATGCAATTAGAATTGTACATTCTGAATGTAACAGGAGAAGCAATTAACAGAAATTTTATTCTTTCTCCTAAAAAAACAGAGCTGAATTTTGATTTGGGCAAAAAGCAACAAACAAACAAAACAACAGCAAAAAACCCCGCCCCATACCAAATCACAAATTAAATACATAATTTATTTATTAAAAAGTACTCTATCTATGCAAAACACATGAATTTAGGATTTTTTAAAATTTAGTTCCCTGATAACAGTTGTAGCAGACCTTTATAAACTACCAAATAGATGCTAAAGAAAAGTCTATTGGTTCATAAAGTCTCTCTATTAATAACAGAGAGAAAATTTATTTTCCATTTTGTTATCCAGTTTAAAATTAATTTCCCAAATATGTGTACAAAAGAATAGTAACCTTTCTTCTCAATGTCAGGATTTCTGATTGCATATCCATAGATATCTTCATAGCAAGTCATTTAATAAAGTGGTCATTTTCCATATGATAAATAAGTCTAAGATACTCCTCAATAGCAAGAGTTTTTCCATTTCCAAATTTGCTGATGTATATTCATACTTAAAAAAAATATTGCTATTCAATTAAAATATATTTATTTAAATTCAGTAATGAGACACAGGTGAGAAAGTAATGGGAGAACTAAAAGACTGTTGTTTCTCATGTATTCTAAAATAAAAATAATTCCATATAGAAAGCATTTAAAAATAAGCAAGATATGATTGCATTCTACTTAGGTATTGCTTGTAAAGGATTAATAGCAGTACTCTTCTGTAATTAAAAAAAAAATTATAAACAACTGAGAAACAATGAACAAGGGAACTGTAAAAGCATGATCTGAAATTATAGATAACTGTCTGGGAATGCCATGGCAATTTTATCCATATGTTTTGATGGACAGGAAGCATTAAAGAAGAAACAAAGTTTTAGGGTTTTTAAGTCCTGAACTTATATCCAGAAATGTCTTTCAGAAGAGACTGATATGCATGGATTTTTTCTGCTGACTTTTTCTAGTTTTAGACAAAAATTGAAGTCTACAGAGATATTCAGAAGCCTATACTGTAATTTAAATCCAAGTGAGCAATCCCTTAAAATAAATCTTATTTAATTATTCATTACCTGGGAATTAATGGGAATCTAAATTTCTGCCTGTAATATTATAGTGTTTCTAGTGTTTATAATGTTTCTATTGTTTTGACTGCTTGTTTTGGCTCTCACATCAGAATTAAGTATATACAAATTCTCAGGAGAAGGCATTTGTTGAATACAGATCTTCCATTTCTAAAGTAAATATTATGACAGTGCAAGTGTTAGATAAAAGTCAAACAGCAACACTTTTTTTCCCTTTTATAGATGTTCTTTAAAGAACAAACAACTTCTGTTAATTTTTACATTTTTATGGAAGCTTTAGTTATTCAACTAGATGAGTAGGTTTCAGCTTCCCAAATATACCTACTTAGAGGAAAGTAGAAAAAAAAATTACAAAAATCTGTTCTTCCCCTTCTCTTTGGTGTCTCTGATTGTCTAACTGTGCTCTATTGGCCATATGGGATCCATCCAAGAGTACTGATGGAGCTGGCAATAGAACTTGCTGAACTACTTTAGTAATTTACCAGCAGTCCTGACTAACCAGAGTCCCAGCTGACTGGAAGTTAGTGACTATGATGCCCATCTGCGAAACAAGGTGGAAGGAGGATCCATATAACTACAGGCTTATCAGCCTGACCTCAGTGCCAGGTAAGGCAGTGGAGCAGATCATCTTGGGTGCCATCATGCAGCACACGCAGGACAACCAGGCAATTAGACCCAGCCAGAACATGTTTGTGAAAGGCGAGCCCTGCTTGACCAACTTGATCTTGTATGACAAAGTTACAGGCTTAGTGGACTAAGGAAAGGCTGTTGTCTACCTAGACTTTAGTAAAGCCTTTGGCACTGTCTTCCTCAGCATTCTCCTGGAGAAACTGTCTTCTCATGGATTGGATGGATACACTACTCCTTGGGTGAAAGATTGGCTGGATATTTGGGCTCAGAGAGTGGTGGTGAATGGTGTTACATCTAGCTGTGGGGCAGTCACAAGATGGGTTCCCCAGGGCTCAGTATTTTGGACAAACATATTTAATATCTTTATCTGTGATCTGGATGAGGGGATTGAGTGCCCGCTCAGCCAGTTTACAGATGATACCAAGAAGGGTGGCACTGGAGGGTAGGAAGGCTCTGCAGAGGGATTTGGACAGGCTGGATTTGTTGTCAGAGAGCATCAGTATGAGTTCAGCGAGGCCAAGTGTCAGGTCCTGCACTTGGGTCACAACCACCCCATGCAGTGCTACAGGCTAGGGAAGAGAGGCTGGAAAGCTATTTATTAGGTTATAACTGACAATAAAGAATAGATATCAAGCTCACATATGATTTCCTACATCATTGAAGGCAACTGAAACAGAAATCCCAAACCCTTGTAGTCAGGCTGTAGAATATACATCCAGTTTTCTCTAGGACTAGTAGCTTCATCCCATCTGCTGCTCTGCAACATGCAGGCTTCTTCTGAGGTCTCTTGTGACTATCTTGTGCTGACTGACTGAAGGGGAACATGTATTCAAGCAACTGAATCATGTTGTTTGCATCTCCTTTATATTTTGAGGCAAGAGAAAATGGCCTCAAGCTGCACGGGGTGGGGGGGGGGGGGTTCAAGTTGGACATCAGGAAGAATTTCTT
>VWZQ01008813.1:0-12850 GCA_013397015.1 Myiagra hebetior | reverse complement strand
AAAAAAAAGCAAATTAGGTTTCAGTAGATAAAAAAGTGAATTAACCTGAGTATCCTCAAAGGTTCTTTGAGATATTATTTGACCTCTAAGAAACTCATTTATTTGGGGTTTTTTAAATGTCAGATTTTTGAGGAATAACTGTCCTAAGAAGTTAGGCCTGGGTGCTGTGCTGCAGGACATGTGTTGCACACCCTTTGAGCTTAAAGAGATAAACAGACTGATAGTCATGTGGAAGTGTACCAGTTTTCCTCTTGCTCCTTCTCTCCTCATTACACATTTGTAGAAAGGATGGGTGATTGATATCTGTGGTTTTGAAAGAACTCAGCACATATAAAAAAGTGAAGAAGAGGTGAAAGCATTTGTTCTTTTACAGACTTAGACTTTAATGCAACAATCACTAAGAGATGTTAGCATCCTGGTCTTGAGCAAAGCAGTTATAATATTTCGGTCTGAAGAAATTTTAGTGAATTTCATTGACACAAGTGACTTTATAAGATAAAAAAATTAGAAACATATTATATGGATTTATTGAAGTTTCTTCAGACAATTCTTTCTTCTAAAAAAATAAAGTGAAAATATTTTCAAAGGGAGATGCTACTAATTTGTCCTATAGATAATTTTGTATAGTGTAGACTGAGTTGATGAATGATGTGAGTATGTAGGAATATTTCAATTTAGCAAATACAAGTGGCTAAATAATTCTAAGTTCCAGGGTATGGCACGTAAATAGAAAATTCTACAATTTTTTTCCCTTTGTTGTCATTGAAGTAGAGAAAGCAAGTTTCAGAATAATGCTTATGAAAACATGAATACAGAAACAACATTTACTTATCAAGTCAGAATGACCTAAATAAACCGTTCCAAAAAATATTCCAGATGCTACAGCAGTAGCTACTCAACTTAGTCACAACAAAAATATTTGCCCTCTGTGTACAAATATATTTAGAATGCATATAGTCTAATTTAATGAATTTTAAAGTTCATGTTATTTTGAATGATTTGTCCCTAACTGTTTGTGATAGATTCCTTTTATCCTCACCACAACCCCCCCGACCGCACCACCACTTCAAACAGTGATGTACCAAGAATATTTAAGCTGGATATTAAATTAAGTGACCAAATAAGAATTTAATTTATAATTAATGGGAAAGTTGTTCTGTGCTAATTTTGTTACAGTATATTTTTAGATAAATATTGGGAGGTTATTTTGTTAAGTAGGCTCTTTCTTGCTAATTTTCTAGCTCAAACATTTTTTTTTCACATCAGCAACTTCACAAATACCCTTGAGGGACCTTAACTTCCTTTATCTTTTTTGACAAATAGCAGTTCTTTTTCCTCCCATATCCCAGTGACTATTCTCAGACAAAAGCATAAAACTTTCTGAACAAGACAATACGATGATGTTTAGGTTGTTGTCTAACTTCATAGTTATTTTGAACATTGATAAGTTATTTTATGCTTTAACCTGCTTAAAGCCTAAGAAGAGAGTTCTCTTTTATATAAATCTAGGGTCGGGTTAGAATATGCACTGTAAGAACCCTTTGATGCTGCAGTTCAACCCTCATAATTAGAAAAGGATATGATGAGTAACAATAAACAGAGTATGTGTGGCAACAGAAACTGGAAACTCAAAGGACCTTACTTATGCATCATTCATTTCATGTTTCCATGTCATTTTTTTCATATTCACAGCTGGCTTAACTCAGATGTTACCAGTCTAAATACTCCCTCTAATTACCTTTGGTAAGAACACAAGCCTTCATTTATAATAGAATCAANGGAAGGGGAAGGGGAAGGGAAGAACTTATTTATAGAGACACAAAGATTACTCTCAAGTTTGTGAATTAAATGACAATTAGAACATTTTTCTGGATTTTTCCCCTTTTACAGACTCCAGTGAAGTGAGTAGAGGTTGCATACCAGAATGAAGAGAGTCATAGGCTTCCTACTATTTTGAACTTCTCTACTGGAGAACCTAAAACTTCTTTTTTTCAGTAGTCTTGAGCAAGATGGTTGTAACAGTCATTAATGTTTGTGTAGAAATAAGTATAAGATCCTGAATAAATAAGAGATACTTTAACAGAGAAAATGCAGAAGAAAAGCATGGTCCAAAGACTGAAGTGTTTCCAGGGAAAAGGTACAGGAGTGTTGGATGGAGCTCTGTTGCCACTATTTTTAGCAGCATTGCAGCAGTGATGGACTGCATGTGAGAGCAGACAGTCTGAGCCTGAAGCCTGGCATTCCGAATTCACAAGTGAAATGCAAAATTAGAGCTAAGTCTCAAACTACTTTTACACTCATTAAATTCCAAATGGATCATTTTTAATAATGAGATTTTGCAGCTATTTAGTCACTAATCATTTTGCCAGTTTTAATTAATTCCAATTTCAAAGACAAAGTTCTGAATATGCACAGAAAAATTATAAATTAGGCCTGCCTTCACTGGTGTAGAGCAATAGTTTATATGTCAATGGTTATAGAGAATTAGTCCTCCCTCAGAAAGTTTAGAGTACTGTAGGATGAAGACATGATCCAGGGTAAGTCTGTGTGTTTCCTCTAGAGATGATTGATACTTTCATTTTATTCTGTGGATGCTCTCAGCCTTCCAGGATTAGCCCTTTACTTTGACCTTCTTCCCGTGTGTTGTGAATACGCTGTTGAGAAACAGAGATGGAACACCATACATGATATTATGTCATTTATATCTGATTTTACAATAGTTGCCTTCTTGCCCATGATGGCTGTAATGGATTACTATTTTCAATATTTTCTACAGCCCAGTCTACCAAATAAATTACATCAAAGATTAGCCCAAGAATCTACAGTTACTCAGCAAACAAAGGAAATTTTTTCAACCAACCAGCTTGGCAATCAAAGAAAGAAGACTCTGCCTTTACAGGGTAATTTCTACAGCTAGCTGATACACACTTCTCTTCCAGAAAAAGAAAGAAAAAAGGGCATTGACCTATGTGAAGGAAAAATCCTCTTTTTTATCTTGGACAAGGACAGTGATCCTCTGTGTTCCAGGAAAGACAAGATTAAGATATTGATAGAAATTTCTCTGTCTGTGACTTCCTTTAAGAGTTTCTATCCTTTCAGACTGCAAAGATAGCTTTGATAAACACATTCTGAACTTTCTGAGTGTGTGAATTCAGAGGCATCACCCAACATGCTTATCTCTTGCCAGAATATACTTTTGAATTTCAACTATAATGGTAAATTGCATTTCCATGTCTCAAAACACAAAAAGCATTGCACACAGCATGAACAGAATTAAAATTAATGGATGAAAGGATAGAAATCCCACTTGGTGCCTGGAGGAATAAAATCTCATCTTGAGTGTGTTTTGTTCACTATTGCTATCCTTACATACATAGTTTTGGTAGTACTTATACTATCTCAGTATACAAGATAATTCTTGCACATCAAGTGAGATATGGCTTTCCTCTAAGGAGTTCCAAAATCTAATTTGTATAGACTAAAAGTACTTAAAGCTATAAATATGATAATGTGACATGGAAGTACTATGTCAATTTCATTCAGAAAAGTGGATTTTTAAAAGAATTTTAAATACAGGTGTTTTTTTCTTACTTCGTTTTTGTCTTTCAGTACCATGCCCTACATTTAAAAATCAGGTATTTCCTTGCTTCCTTCAGGGATTTTATTCCAGTACAGCACAACGTAGTCCAACGAAAAAACTTACACAATATGAATCTTAAATGTGCTAAATTCTACTCTCAACAGAGTTTCTATTGCTGAGCTTTGCTTCTGTTGAACAGAGAACAGCAGTGTCCCCATTTCTAACTCTTGGCAGTGCACAATATAGCCTGAAGTTCTTTTTATATGTGTGGGCAGGGAAAAAAAGACAGTGTGTATCTTCTAAGGAATGTCACATACTCTTTCCTGTGGACCAATCTGTCTTCCCTTGATGGTATCTAAAAAAACCCCTACTCACCTAACTTTCTGCTCTCTTTCTAATGTTTTGCTCCCAGAGAAACATTTATTTTGTAAAAAGCATAAGCATATATTTTCAAACTATAGAGATTAATAAAATTAGAAAAGCGGTGAGATGTCATTGTCTTCTGAAACCACATAAATATTGACAGAAGAAGAATCTTATTTAAAAATGTTGGGATTTTTTAAGATCAGGAATAAAGGCCAGACAGGTTGAGGTATGTCTCAAAAAAATATTTTGTGTCTCCTTTTAAAAGTAAAAGATAATATTTTGCTGTTGATAGGATTTAGGAGACTACACGTTGCATCATTTTATTTCCTGTTTACAGAGTATTTAGAATGTCTGGCACATTTGGAAGGGTGTAGCAGGATATTCCCCCTCTCTCATGGCTGGGGCATTTGGAAGAGATAACTCAGGCCAGACTAATAGCCCAGTGAGGAGACAGAGAGCTCAGCAGGAGGTCACCTCCAGGCCCCTGGAAGTCTGAGACCAAGCCCTGAGTACACACCTTAGTCTGGAAAGCAAATGTGGGAAGAGATGAAATAAATATTTTAGACAAAAAGACACAGTTCTTATGCCTATAAAAGCCCACACAATTCTCACAGAGGCAGAAGTCTCTTACACACTCCTCTGGAACATGTAAGAAGATTTATCCCCAAAGCTGGATGAAGTTTTGAGGCTACTTTTCCAGAAACTGAGGGAAAGGACTTCGATGTGTACCCTATCAAGAATTGGATGGTAAGAAACATGGAATCCTAAATTATATGATATCTTAGCTAACAGAAATTTTAATGGTACCTTTAACTCCTTGTGTATATACAAGTATCTTCTTCTTTTGTTTTATCCCTGTGTAGTAGTAGTCTATTTTAAGACTTATGTCTGTTAGTCTTGTGTCTATTAATAAATAATTCATTTTATAATAGACTGAATCAGCCATTGTTAAAGAACTTGTGGATTTTGGGGTGCTGGTCACCTCAATGATGTGACTGCCTGCTGCCAGAGGCCTGGGCAACAGACAGGAGCTGATTTAAACCCACATCATCCATTCATAACAGAGGGTCATGGTATTTTCTTTCTCAAGAGGTCATGGCAGTATCATTTTTTGGGCTGGAGAAGTTGCATCACTGTAATGCCTAATAGTATGAAAGAAAATTTATAGAAATGGTGGCTATGAAAATATGCTTTAAAACTAATACCTTTACAGCACACTCATCTGAAAGACAGTTATTACATACTCTCAATATTCGTAACAATAAAGGAATAATCTAGGAAATAAATCACAAGGCATTTATGTTATTTTTGACAATCCCCTAATCCTGGCATGCATCTTTGCCTTCAGCCATCCTGTAATATTCATTTGGAAAAATGCCAACAACCTAATTCCTACAACCATTCATAATATTGTTAACGTGCATTGATTTTTAAAGTGCTTGTTACTCAGCCCTCACAAAAGTTATCACCTGAAAGAAAGAATGGTCCAGAGATCTTAAGTTAAGCCCAGAATTTTATTTGACTTCTCTGTTAAAGGTCTGTTCACATGATCTTCCTGAAATGGACTATACCTCACAAAGAGTGGGGCTCATTTGCTTTAACAAATGAGCCAAACCTCTTAACAGAATTTTGTAGTTCAGACTCAGCCATAGAAGTGTAGAATCCTTAGGAAAGAGCTGGTACTTTGCTTTATGGTCCAGAAAACAGTTTAGTTGTGTCTGTTTGAATGACAGACATATCCAGAATTGGAACTACTGTAAGCAGATTTACTTACATGAATTTTAAACCTGCAATAACTTTGGGCCTATCGACCCAAACAGCTGAGGGAAATTAAAATGTTAATGATAACAGATAATGAAAACAATTATATTTTACTGTCTTACATTATTATATTGGGGAAAGCTACTTAGACATCCTAAATTTGTGTCTAGTCTGTATAACAGCAGTCTTTTCATTCAGAATTAATATAAACCCAGCCAAACTCTATTAGGAAGTAATAGACTGAAACAACAGGTCATATGCTGGGGTGATGGAAGAATAGATTTAATTCTAAGATTTAAAATAGCTGATGTGAACATAAGGCACTGATTATACATGGTTTTTTGTGAAAGACAATGGTCATAAAGAGGTCAGGAAGAGCATAGGTTACTAGGAAGACCTAGAGGATATGTAACTGATTGGGAAAATCAAGAAGAGATTTTTGGAAAAGGTGGATAAAATTATACTTAAAAAAAAAAATGAAAACTGAAAACAGTAATATTTGTTTTTCTAAGGACTTAATTTACATCCACTTCATAACTTTTAAACTTTGTTAGTTTTGTCTTTCTTCTTTTTTATTTCTTTACTCTTTCTTATATAGTGTAATCCTGGAGCCAGAGATTTGGTACAGTTGTACCAATAAAACTGTAATAGCACCGACTCTATATGTACTGAAAATAGATGTGGAATAAAAATGGTAAGTAATTATCACATTATGACTACATTATAAACCATGATATGCGTAAAAGTATAATTAAAATTTGAGAACTGGGGAAAGATATAATTTTTTAAACCTTTTTTTTTTTTTAACTGAATGTTGGAAATTTTAAATTTTAAATTTGTATAGATGTATATAGGAAGAATTTAATATGGAATAGTCAGTCCAAATTCTGGTTCTGCAGGCTTATCTGTCAAAAGATCATCCTTTTTCCTCCTTAGAAATCTGCAAAAGACTTGTACTCCCCCAGCTGCAAACACACACATGCATACATGCATGCACACATACACACCTTATTGCTGTGTTCTTAGGATGTTTGCTTCGTATACTAGAGAATATGAAAACTTTTTTGTGATAACTTTTCTGTAATTCTTCAGCTAGTGTTACAAGAGACTTCTCCTGCTCCATGAAAAATGATGTAACAAAATAATACAGATGTCCTCTTAATTTTTGTTCATCATATGTGAGGGGCATTTACTAGAACTTCATTTAGTCTACTAGTTTCTGAAATACTTACTCTGTTTGTAATTATTATACGTCTTTCTCTGTTCACTGATGGCATGCAAACACAACCTCAACTGGTCATTTGTTTTCTATTTTTTAAAACGCCCAGAAATATCCCAAAAGAAGGAGTGTTATGTGAACCTGGTTGCTTTGAGTGGTAATGTGGCAGCTGCCTTAGGTAATATTCTTCTGGAGATGCTGCCCGCAGAGTTGCTGTCTTCACTGGAAAGATGAAATAGTTTATTCTGGGTTGATTAACAGCTAGAATCTGTCAGGCTTTCAGGGCTAATGGCTTTAGAAGAAGGATATAAATTCCTGGCTTTGTGCTATCAGGAAACATCATTCAAATTTCTAATGTTATCTGCACACACCCTTGTGGCTGCAGCATAAGCAGATATCCAGGTTCTTCTAGGCACTCTGTTCTTCAAGCCAGTTACCTGAGCTGCCGTGCAGACAGGACATGTGTCCCACAGCAAAACATTTTAGTTCACTAAAAAGGTTTGAGTTCATCTGGTTGTTAGCAAATCTACTACCAAAAGAGTAGTGCCATTTTAACTGAAATTTTAATACAACAAATTTGTTTTCAGCATGTTACAAAGTAACTTTAAATAAAATATTATTTTTGAAACACATATAAGAAGCGTTAGAGGAAATAATTTCTTTTTTTATTATTAACAACTGCTATTATTAATTAATAACAATGTTAATGAGCATCTTAAAATATGTAAGGAGACTGCCATATTTCAAATGCAGTGAAACTTGGGACATGTTATATCAGATCATTGCCAGCATCATTGATTTCTCCAAAACACAAGTGGCATGCTGCTGTCTGGGAAATAATAACAGTAGTAATATTTTACCTTTTTTCTTTTTTTTTCCCCTTTTTCACATAATTAATTACTGAGGAAATCAAATTTCTGTTTGAAACACACTACAGGAAGATATATGCAACATACTTAGAAATTCAAATGTGGTTTGTTATTAGTGGAATGTAGTTCTCACTAGAGAAACCAATTTGTTCATAAACTGTTCCCAAAATCTTGTTTATGCTCAAACATAAAACACATTTAAGGTATAAAGCTAAGAATTTCATTATTATAATTATTATGATTATTATTTAAATATTAAAAATCTAATTGAAAAATAATTTTTAGTCTAGATCTAATTATTACAGAAAAAAAGGCAAATAGTAATACTTACAGTATTTCCCTACAGAGAAGATCTCAATAGCAATAATCATGCCATTAAAATTGTAACTTACAGATTTATAGTTATCAGTCCTTTTTCTTGTGGTTGTGCTCACCTTTTCCTTGCTCTCCCAGGTCTTAAAGGCAGCGGTTTCAGCTGCTGGAGTGGGAAGCAAACACACTTCTGGAGTTCATCAAATAATATATCCTGCTGATGTACATGTTTTCTTCCACACTTTAGGATCAACTTGCTGTCACTTTCATGTGTTTGTTAACAGTTTTTTACTACAATCGTCTCTATATTATGCCTGACTTTTGTATATTTTATTTCTTCTTTATTACCATTAAACAATTTTTTTCCACCTTTGTTTACATTTCTTCAACTGACATTTTATGAATTACTTCTATCTGTGAGCTTTCCAGTGTCAGACCTATACCCCATGTTTTATCACTCCACGTCTGTACTCCTCTACCCTACACACTTGTCTCAGCTTGTCGTACATATCAGGGCAGTATTTCTCTATACTACCTCATTGTGTTAAAAGTTGCAAATATCACTCATAGATTAATGCTTATTATGGCTGTAAAACTCTGGCATCTTTATAAAAAGAAACAAGAAAAAAACAAATTAGCCACAGACATTTGTTCAAATAGAGAAATTAGCATCAAACACACCAAGAAAACAAAACTGCAGGCATGTAAAGTTCAGACAGATCAAACCTAATAAGACTCATTCCTGAGGACTTGCAAAGGCAGTACAACACCTGTGGACTGTCATTAGCAGTGACAATATTACAGGGCTACATGAAAGACTATGTACCACTAAATTTCAATTTAACTCCTTATAGGAAAGAAATATAACTTTATCAGGACTTCTTCTATATGGAGAATATTACACTATGAGAAACTAGCCTATCTTAAAATAACTTCTAAGTCATGTTTCTTTTTAGGAATTCTTAAGCAGATAGGTACTCTTTTTTTACCAAAGGAAGGAAAAAAGCCAATGAAAGAAATAACTCACCATTGGTGAAAACTAGAAAATTGCCAGGAAAAATTGCACATCTTTTGATTATTCCAAAACAGAAAGCTGATATAGTAAAGCAAAAGGACTCAGGTACCTTAACAGATGACACAGATATTAGTTATTCCATTGCTGAAAAATTATTTTCAATGTCTGAGGTATCACTTCTGAGGTATGGTAGCTTTATACACCTAAACTGTAAGATTTTAAAAAATGGTAAGAGATTTCTAAATTTTCTTTTTCACCATAGTTTCAAAAACTCCAAAGGCTATTTGTCCAGGTAGATAATGGGCAGAGCTTGCTAGCCTGTTAGATATCTTTAATAAGAAGATGGTCATACATTACTAATTTGTTTAACTTTCACAGGGAAATGACAATGGGACCTGAAAATAGCAAAGCTGTACATATAATTGACTTAGACATCAGTACCTCCCATGGCAAAAAGCAGTGCATAAAATATTTAGGAAAAAAAGATTAGGATATGAGATACTTTGGATTGGGTTCTTAACTGAGTAACTGAGTTCATATCAGAGTGAAATAGAAATTGTATACAGATAGAGCAGGGATAAAGACATAAGCTCCATGCAACTGTGATTGATGGGAGACTTCAGCCATGCTGCACAGTGCAGAGGATGAAGAAGATGGAAATAATTCTCACACATACATTTAATAGAAAAGATGAAAGAAGATAGAAAATAAAGTGTCTGAGTGAAAACAGACACAGCTGAAAACCAGTAAATATAGAGTGAGTTTTGACTGGCCAAAGTTGCGCCCAGAAAATTTTAAAATGTGCACCATCCTGTTGATGGAATAGGGACTTTTTTCCACTGAATTTAGTGACAGATTGCACTGATGTGCAGGCAAAAATAAGTGAGACAGTCCTTGGTAATTTCTTCTTCATCATTTTTTCTTCTTTGTGTAAATTCTCTACAAGTGATACTAGTCATGAAGTAACTCTTCGAAAGGCAGCATTCCTAGCTAATGCATCGTATAGATTTTCTGAATACCAGGCAAATATTTGTGACTTATTACCTATTAAAAAGTCAGCTGACCTTTTCCCCTTGTAGGAATAAGCTCAAAAATCATCCCATTAGTAATATTAGTTACATATATTTTAATTAATTCTGAAGTGTCTTGTGGAATTGAGGCATTAATACAGTACATTTATATCTTAGAATCTGGATAGCAGAAGTACCCCTTGTAATTGTGAAGTCTTGTGCTGTTAAATCCTTGGAACATTACACCTCTGGGATCATCCAACACAGACATTTAAAGTCCCAGACAAGCATAGTTTATCCATACATTTCTCAAGTATTTTAATATTAGTTAGACTTCTTAATCCATTTGAACTTCTATAATATTCCTTTAATTTCCATCCTAAATACATATTCACAGACATAGTAGCTTTTTCCTATATAAACTTTGTTTGAGTGTAGCTCTTCACTCACACTTTTGTGAAAAGGAATATTAAAGAATACTGCTAAAAGAAAATGGATGTTCAAATTATATAAATACTGAAATATAACTCAACTCCATATTCATTATTTTTATTTTTCTCCCTCCATCTCTTTCTTTTTTAATCTCTGCTCCATTTAGGCAGACGATTTACTTTATTATTAATTAACATATACTGCTGGCAAAAATCTCAGTATATTCACCTATGAATTGTCTTAGATGTGGAATTATAACCAGAAGTGAGTTTGGAATTCAATTTTACTTTAGAAAGGATATACTACTGATTCTCGTCCCTAAAGTAGAATTTAAACCTTTTTGCTAGCAACAGATTTTTTTTCTTTTACTTCCTTCACAGGAAAAAAGGAAAATCTGTAGTGATTCAAATATTTTTAATGGAAGTGTGAACAGATGAGTCATGCCTCATCTGCAGTGGCTACCTGATTAATGTAGGCTGGGTGATTTATAATTTTTTTCTGGTAGATATGGCTTTTGGAAGGAAGGCTATTCTAATCTTTCTTGTCCAGGCAGATAAATTTATAAATAACAGTGTCTGGAACAAAAATAACTGAGCCTTAATGAACTAGGGAGTTACAACAAAGGATAAGTTATTTGTAAGCATTTCAGAGTTTTGGAAGAGTTAGCTTTCTGTTGTGTCTTTAATTTACTATACATTTTCTTGTGCTGATATCTGATATTCAAGACATTATTCTTACACTTTCCATATGTAAAAGCCCAATTTTAAATCATATTGAGTTTTTAAGTCTAACAGGAAGGGAAAGAACATCTGATCACCAAGTAGACCAATATTTTATGACATAATTGATCACAATCATTTACGATTATCTCTCATTCATTGCTACCATATAATATAGAAGGCAGAAGTTATGTTTATAGCATGGAATGAAAATCAGCATTTTATTTGACAGAAGATATATAGTGATTCTTTTTTTGTTCCATTTTTTTTTTTTTATTTCTTTGGTTTTGGGTTTGTTTATAATTTCTGCTACTGCAACAAGAAAAATGGAGGAAGGGGAACTGCACATGAATTTTGAAAGCAGTTAAAAGCCTGTTCCAATCACCACTATTATAGACTGCCCATTGGCATTGAGAAAGTCTAGACCTCTATGTCCATTGATCACTATTGGAGTTTTCAAGTTTTTATGCTTTTCAGATTTTTCAGGGGGTTTTTTCAGCTCAATGGTGATGTAAGAATGAAATAAATTCCAGGAAATATTAGCTGTAGTAAACTGGGTTTTTATGAAGTACCTACTAGGCTGTTGGGCTGTATATGAAACTATTTAATTGTAATAACTTATTTTCGAAAAACAAAAGTATCCCTTCACAGTTAAAGGCTTTTGTTGACGTCAGTCAGTGGACCATGCTTTTATTTTTCACCACTTAACTGGATTCTGTTAAATAAAATCTGGTAAGTCATTATTTGTTTTCTTTCTTTTTCAATTCCCACAAGAAATAAATAGGTTATTTGGAAGAAAGATGAGGTCAGTATTTGGCTAGCCCCAAGAATAAATGACTGCTCTTGCTTCAGTTGAAATAGATGAGGATATTCAATTACTGTTGTTATGTTGGTTCTTTTCTAATGAGGTCTAGCAAATAAAAAGTATTCTACTTTTACTTCCCCAGATACTAGACTGAGATTATTGAAAGTTCGTAAACTGCTTTTATAATGCTAATTCTCACCATGGTTTGTAAAGATTTTTCTTACATTAGTTTTGCTATAGATTTATACTAGTTTTTGAAAAACCTGCAAATACCATGATTCATTATATCAAAATAGCATTTTAAATTTCAGATGTCTAATTTTTTGAAGGTTAATTAAAATTGATGCTTTAAAAAAAAAGGTAAAAAAAGAAAGATGGAATGTATGAAAGAATAAAGAAGAAACTTTAAAAGAGAGAGACAAATATGTGCTAACACACAGTTTATAACATGCCATGCCTGAAAGAGTATCCAGATAGAGAATTTTCCCCTATTTACATTAGAATGGGAAGAAGTCATAGGAATATTCATAATCATGAAGGAAAATTATAATAGAAGCAAAACAAGCAAATTCCCCCAACTATTTCAAAAATAAAGAAGGAAAATATACTCATTCCAATATTCATATAGTTATAAAATGGAACCATAATATCAATGAAACTTCTTCAGGATGAGTGAAAAGTTGTTAAAAAACATCAGTAACCTCACATTAAAAGGATAGTTAGAGTTCTCAGTGAAAATGAAAATGTGAGGGACAGGCGAAC
>VWZQ01008812.1:103798-114687 GCA_013397015.1 Myiagra hebetior | reverse complement strand
CTGAGGGGGCAGAGGGGCAGAATTCCTGATTGAATTGACATGACGGGTATTTGCAAGCTCAAGAATCATGTTATTTTTTGGATTTCCCTACAATGATGAAGCAGCAACACTAGGCCAGGAGCACATTTCTTTAAAGTGTTATGAAGAACCTTTTTGCAAGAATTCCCCCAAATCCTTCAATAACAGGACAGATGGAAAAAAAAAAAAAAAAAAACCGGGGAAAATNTACAGATGAAAAAAAAAAAAAAAAAAAGCTGGGATAATAAATATTTTTTGTGCATATATTGTGAGGTGACTACATATGAAAATGTCTTGAAGTGCTGAGCATGCCCTGAAGGCACAGGACAAGGTCTTCAGGTAGCTAAAATCACTGGGTACCACTACTGAAACCAGTATTTTAAAAGTCAAGGACCTGTCTCGCCAAGTTCTCTACGTATCTTAAAAACCCCACATTGCTTGCAGCACCTTACCATTACATATTCAGCCTTAAGGACTCCGGATTGTTAATGATGAAAATAATTATGTTTTTAAAGGTACTTTGCACCAGAGGGTTACTGCAGACAAAGCAAAATTAAAGGAAACAGGAACATGGCTTTGGATATATTTGAGAAAATTATAAAACTTCACTACCTTCTTTAGATTAAATTGTTTTAAGGTAAAGCTAAGACAAGCAACCAATGGATATTGCTGCTATACAGTTTTTAAAACAATTATTGTATGTATATATTCCACTGGCAAAAAATCAGAATTATCATCACAATTAGGATGCAGATACATTCATACTTTGGTGTGAATGGCATTGGACCTATAATTTTGGATAATTTAAACAGCTGCTCTGTATTCAGGAGAACTGTTACTTATAAATAATTATCTGGTTCTACAAAGGCAATTGTTAAAACTAAAGAAATCTTCACAGAAAACAATCCCACGTCATCAGCCAGAAAAAAAGGTTTATGCAAAGCATGGGAGAGCATAAGGGCTTCATTAGTTATTAATTTGTGAAGTGATGCATGTCTGTGAGAGAAGTGGGAAGAGAAGAAGCATCTGTGTGAGGCAGGAGTGAAAGAGAAATGTTAGAGAGAAAGGGCAGAAAACCAAGGACACAGCTTGAATGGAGCTCTGGCCTTGAAAAAAAAAAAAGCTTAGATGGGATCTTAATTCAAGACTTAGGTTAAATACAGAAGATTTTGCATTTTACTATTGAATAAACAAGAAAACAAACAAACCTCTCTTGGACACCTCCAGGGATGGGGGCTCCAAACCTCCCTGGGCAGCCCCTGCCAAGGCCTGAGCACCCTTTCCATGCAGAAATTCCTGCTGCTGTCCACCCTGAGCCTCCCCTGGCCCAGGCTGAGGCCGTTCCCTCTCCTCCTGTCCCTGTTCCCTGGGAGCAGAGCCCGACCCCCCCCGGCTGCCCCCTCCTGTCAGGGACTTGTGCAGAGCCACAAGGTCCCCCCTGAGCCTCCTTTTCTCCAGGCTGAGCCCCTTTCCCAGCTCCCTCAACCGCTCCTCCCAGGACTGACCCTCCAGCACTTCCTTCTGCAAGGAAACATTGGCTAAAGAGCTCTGACCAGGGCATAGAGAAGCCAGGACAGAGGAGATTCCGTGGCAGAAATTTATTTGTTCCCTTTTGATGAAACCCTTTATTCAGACAATATTGCTCATTTCCCTAATATAAATATGTAATGGAAGCACAAGAATTGCAAAGCTAAACCTGTATTTTTTCACCGAAGACAATTTCCTTGACAAGTTCTACATTTATTAGCCACTGGAAATACTATGACCTTACATGTTAACAGCTATCTAGTGGGCACTTGTTTAACTGTTTGGCACTGAATTTGAAAATGTTATAGCTTTTGGTAGTGCCTGAGACCATTAATTTAAAGCGTTATGCCATTTTAGAAGATAATTATGTTTTGTGAAAGGAGCCAAAATGGAAATCAGTTTGTCTGGGTATTTTTTTTAATCTAATGAATAATTTAAGCCCCCAAATCAAGTCCATGCTACATTCAGAGCCACACCCTTATTAGATGTGCTGAATATCTATGAAAGATCCATTCAGGGTCTGTTAATGGCATTGACAGGCTGAAGGGGTGAAATATAGAGTGTTTTCCTATTATTTGTGTAACAAATTCCTGTGAACATGTAGATGTGGAGATGCTTAATTATTTACAGTTCAAGTTAATTTTCAAAGCAAAGCTCATTAATTTTTGCAGTGCTAGGAACTCAGTGTGTTGTTGCAATGAAGATATTAAATTAAAATATCAGATTTTGGCAATTAGGTATTATTCTCATGAGACAGCGGGAGTGTAGCTAAATATTGTTATTTACTTTACAATATCATAATTACACCTACCAGAGTTTGATCCTGAAACATGATTAAAGCAAATCTTCAACAACAAAGGTCTAAAAACTGAATATTTTTCAGGAAGATAGAAATAGATTAAAAATAGAAAATGAAATCAACTGCAAATTGCTTTATTCAAGAAATATGAAACATGTCATAGGGACTCTTGAAAAGGATTCAGAGTATTATTTAAATACTCTTACTTAAATTACTTAAATACTCTTTAAATTACTCTAAATACTCAGAAAAAAACAGAGTATTATTTAAGTAACGTTCACTTAAAATCTCCCCTTGTAAATCTCTGTATGAATACCAGTGCTGTTCATGGAAGTCCCAAGCTTTTGTGTATTAAGCAGGGAAATTTTTAAGCTTGTTTTTCCCAAAGACATTGAGTTCCAAACATGGCACCTATTTGTGTTATTTTGGTATGATACAGAAACCTTAATTCTTGTTCTACAGAAGATTCTGAAATTGGATAAAACAGAATATACACAAGTCACTGAAATTAAACTGGCATAGCTCTGAAAAAACTCGAATGCAGCAATGTCTCATTAAAAAGATTTTAGAGAAAGACATTATTGTGGATTTGTCATTATTTAGATGAGTAAGTAACAGCAGTGTGCAAGGGGGCCTGAAAAATAATGAGTCCACTCTAAACAGCTGTGGATAAAAAATAAAGAAAAGCAATCTCTTTTTTTTTTTCTAATAAAAGGTGGAGCACTAATGAATATTTGGTTGTGACTTGTGGAGAGCAAGAGAAGTTAAATGCTTTAGCCGGGTCTCTTTCACATGTCTGATGTGGGACAGGTGGGACGTATCTGTTTGAAATACATTCTTATTGTAAGATTAAACTTATTCCTGTCTTTACATCTGTGAGCGAGAGACTTCAGACTGCACAATAACCAAACCAAAACTGCAACTTTCAGTTATTAAAAGATGGGAAATGTAGGTGAAAGCAGAAGAAAGGAAAGACTCCGTGTAGGATTTTCTGTTTTGTCACAGTAACTCAAGTGATTTCTTCCTGAAAAGGACCAGTCTGTAATTTGACACTGCATAAAGATCTGGTTGCAAAGAGCCCCAGGGATGTTGGTGCTCCTGGAGATGCCCAGTTTGTTGCCTGATTGTGACAATCCACCCAGAAATGTGAGGGAAGTCCCAGGGTGGCCCTGAAGTTGCAGCCATTCAGGCTGGCCTTGGCTTGGGAGGTGTCAGCAGAGTGAGGGGAGGGAGGACCTGCCCCCATGGAGACTTCTCTCTGCTTTTATGGTGAATTATAAATGAGTTTAAGTGAGGAAGGGCTGGAATGTTATCTCAATGCTCATGCACAGTGAATCCTCAGCTATGGGTGGAGGCGCATGGGGAGAGAGGCTGGTTCTGCCTGCTGATAATTGTTGAGCCTGCTTTAAATGGTTGCCTTTCTACCTTTCCCTGTTGCACCCAGTTATGTCCTGTTTAAAGCCATGTCACTTACTGCTTGGAAGGGAAGCAGCTCTGCTCATCCTTGCAGAGCTCTCACCAGGGCTTCTGCCTGGGTACCTGTATTACTGTTAACTTTGATGGGTTACCTCTGGGGAGGGTGCCAGGTGCTGGGCAGAGGACGGCAGAGTGTACCACGTCCTTCTGTGAGCCCCTTCCCTGGATCCCTTCAGTGCAGCTGCAGGGTGGGCTCTGGGTGGGAGCCCCAGGCCAGAGCCTGTGACCTGACCAAGCGCTGCATGACAAGGGTCTGGGGGCCTGTGGCACAGCAGGGTGAGGGACACCCGGAGCCAGGGCAGGAGAGCAAAAGGAACCAAAAGAAGTTACATTTGCTGAAACGTCCAGGTCTGGATGCAGTCTGGATGAGCCTGTGGTGATGGTGAGCTTGGTGAGGAATCTTTTTCTGGGTTCTGAATTGCTTAGCCCTGCATAAATGTGTTTCAAGGCATTGCATGACATCACTCACTCCATGTTTTCAGGCTTTTGTTGAGAATTGAGTGAAGAGCTGGTACACAAATAGCCATCAGAGCTCAGTGCATCAGCTGGAACAGGCCAGGCTGGCTGTGCTGCTGTCCAGCCCTCTGTGCCCACAAATGAATCTGTGTGGGAACATGCTGTGCCTGGGCTGTGGAAGCTCTGTGTCTGTGTGTGCAAACGTGCAGTGGCCACACGAGTCCCTGCCAGGGCTGTGTGTCACTGCCTGCCCTGCAGTGCTGCTTGCAGGGAAGGGCCTGGCAGGAGTGACCGTGCCACAGCACTGGCATTTTACAGAAACGGAGTACAAGTAACCTCTCCCCTCTGTGGGTTATAACTGATTTATTTTTGAGCTCCATGAGAGGAAAGCCCACTTCCTTGTGATTATTCAGCTGGGAGAAGAGAAGCTTTGGAGTAGTGACTGCAGCCTTGCAGGGCCTGAAGGGAGCTGCAAGAAAGATGGAAAGAGAATTGACAAGGGATGGAGTGCCAGGACAAGGAGGAATGGCTTCAAACTGACAGAGAGTAGGGTTAGATGCAATATTGGGAAGGAATTGTTCCCTGGGAGGGTGGGCAGGCCCTGGCACAGGGTGCCCAGAGAAGCTGTGGCTGCCCCTGGATCCCTGGCAGTGCCCAAGGCCAGGTTGGACACTGGAGCTTGGAGCAGCCTGGGACAGTGGGAGGTGTCCCTGCCCATGGCAGAGGTGGCACTGGATGGGATTTAAGGTCCTTCCCAACCCAACCCATTCAGGGATTCTGTGATCTTAAACCTCTACTCAATACTTGTTGGAGTCCAAGGGAGTTGCCAACCTGCCTGGTGTTACCAGTGCTCAGATACACAAGCAAAGGTGAGCCTTGTGCAAGAGTTCAAATTCAAGTGCACTGAATGCCAGAGAAACGTCACCTCACACAGGATTTTTAGCCGGTAAATGTTTATTAAATTTCTTCTCTCTGATGGAGATTGCCTGTATATTCTCTTGGTGGTCTTTTATTACATTATCAGTTAAGTGGCTCTTGCATACTGGTGCGTGAGTGGCACTTGTGGCAGTAATTACTTGTGGTTTCGAGGGCGGTGTCACATGTGTTTAGTGTCTCTGTCTTTGGTGGCAGTTTCATCCACTAAAGTTAAATGGCTTTTTTCACTCAGGGGAAAGCTAAAATCTCCATCTCTGTGGCAGAATTCTCTGGAGTCCTTAAATCAGATCGGTGACATGTACCAGTAACAACAATTTTAGGTGTGGTAAATGGAGTGACAAGAGAATTAAAACATATCAGCAAGGTAAAGAAATCTGTCTTAAAAGCCACTGCCTGGTTTTCATTGTGAAGAATTTAATCTGTTTTATGTTGAAAAGGCAAATGTATATTTCAGAGCTTTCTGTAAGTTGGAAGCCAATTCATCCTGTGTGGAATCTATTGGCAGTTGTTATCTTTTTATTATTATCATTTTGGTTTAGTGCATTGCAGTATTATTTTTATTAAGGAAGGAAGGCTTCATGATAATACAGTCACTAAAACAACCTGTGGCTTTGAGCTGTTCTGGTCAGAACATTTAGCTAACTGATAGGATTCAGTGGGAACACTGGATTTATATGTGCCAATATACTGCAGGAATGGTCTGGAATGTGATTAATTCCTTGCTCTCCACATCTATCCTCACATGATGACAGCAGCCACTGTCAATCCTGAGCTCCCTGCCTTCTCTAAGTGAAGACTTGTGCTGCTTGCCCAATGCAGGCAGCTGGAAATGCCAGGAACACAAATAAATCTCTAACCAGTTATTGCAGTTTACATCTTTTAATTTGGACCTCTCAGGACCTTTTTGTCTGGCCCAGCTAGTTCAGATCAATGAGAATCATTAATTGATCTTTTTTAAAATTACTTTTTCCTTTGTCTTCTAACTGCAAGCAAGATCCATCAACTCATGTGTAACTAACCAAGGAATGTAACTAGTTTTAATAAGCCATTTAGATGGTGTGGGAGAAAAGTTTAGATCCTTTCAGTGAAGAATATGGGTTCAAGTAAGATAAATTATTTTAACTAACTCACATAACCATTCATAAGGACTTCCAGGCCTTACAAAAACCTGTGATTTCAGAAATTAATAAGTATTTCTTGAAATAGGACTGCCTTTAAGACCTTGAATGACAGAAATGTAGCCTCAATTTTTAGAGAGTACTTTACTTAATGCAGCACACTGGTTTCTTGACAATTAAGTAATGCTTAATGCAATAAAAACTCGGTAATTTACCTCTATGCTTGTGATTGGACCTTTTAAAGATTTTTTTACTTTTTACAAGAACTTTCCAAAATTTAAATCCACTGAACTAGAACCTCTCTCATCCACTTGAGCATGATAAAGATGATTTTAGAGCCTGGTCATGTGCAGGAGGAAATCTGTGGGGCTCTGGGTGCAGCCTGCGTGCTCTGATGGCTCTTGGGTGAAGGTGGAACCCTGTGTGCTCTGTTTCAGAGCTGAAGTGCTGCAGGGCCCCTGTCGCTGTCAAAGTTCAGCTGTGAGCCCTTCCTCGGGCACAGACAGTTGCTATTTCCCACAACTTTGCCCTTCTCAGTGGAATTTATTAGTGCAGGACCTCGTAGACTGCCTGTGTTTGTGGTCATACAGTGATTCACGAGGACACTGCGAAGGAAACTTCATCTTTGTCACTTGTTTTCTGAGATCTGTCTCTTGACATGGCTTGTGCTTCCTCACCTGCACCAGGCTGCAGTTCTATGGGACAAGATCCCATTTCTTCTGTGCACGCTTCCCCTGTAACCCAAAGGGTGCAAATCTGATCAGTTCAGTTGTGTATCTGTGATTGAGGGATGGCCCCTTGCAGTTCTCAGCATTATTTCAGAGTATGTTACTAAGGAAAGGGTTCCCTCACTGGTGCCCAGGCAATCTGGACCTGCAGCATAAACAGAGTTGAGTCTGTGCATGACAAAACCAGCCCCTGGTACCTTGTTAGGAAGTTTGGATTTTTGTGTGAACACTCAGCATATTTCTTAAGTTCATAACTTAAATATTGTCTGTTTGCTCACGTCTATATTCTTGCATTTATCTTCCATTGGATAACCCTCACTGGCCACAGCTTCTTACACAAATTATTTCCAGTGAATTTATCTAGAATCATGGTGAATTTTGCAGTAAATGATAAAAGTTTAGTTGTCCTTAATTTCAAGTGGTGAATTAGCTGATCTCTTCATTAAGTGAGGTGGAGGTTTATTTTCTTTCATCTTTTTTAATAGCATTTCTATAGAACATAAACATTGAGACTGTAGTGTTTTTTCAAACCCAAATGAGCACAGTGTTTCTTTTACAGCTTTTTTGGGATTGCAGGAGACAGAGTTCATAGGTTCTTACCCAGAAAATACCCAGGAGACTTCAAAAGGCAGATTTTCTTGCTATGCAAGTAGAAAATTAAGTCCTTATATCAGTTTCTTCGAGCACATAATCTTTTCACAATTGCTTTTCTATGACTGTCAAACACAGTAATGCCAATTTAATTGCATAATGTGAGTAATCAGCATTTCTAGAAAACCTTCCCCTAGACCCATGTACCTTTTATTTGCTGTTAAAATGAGTTTATTGCTGGTTTATTCTTCACTGCCTATCAAGCAGATGTTGCTCCCTCTCTGAGGGATTTTTCAGCTTTTCCCAGTCACTCTGGCTTGGTGACTTGCCAGATGTTTCGTTTCTCTGCTGCATTTCAGCAAAAGTGCTGGAGATACTGAGGAGCTTGCAGGAGCAGCAGGAACACAGAGAATGTTCTTGCTGGGAAGGTGCATCCAAGAGGAAAACATGAGGAAACCTTGAGCAGAACATTGCACATTCACAAGTGTTCTCTGCACTCGTGTGCATTTCCATCAGCATCTTCCACTGGCCCTGCACGATGTGATCTCAGTTGTTTCCTACTCAGTTCAGATGTTTTTCAAACTGGATTAATAATTCAGAACAAACAATCATAAGTTGGGCCAAAAATCCATTCATTAGTATTCAGCACTCAAAGCTATCCCCACAGGATGAAGAACAGAGACAGAAGGAGAAAAAGGCAACCCATATGGAGGATATTAAAGAGAAAATGTGTGTAAATATTGAAAAATCAAATACCGCTACCTCAATTTTAGTGGATTTTCCCAAACTTTCTAACAGGTAGTCATCAAATAGTAATTAATTGCTGTTTGTTATGGAACCTTATTGATAAGAAACAAAAGTTGTACCAAGTTGGGGTTTTTTTGTGGTTTGTTTGTTCTATGGGTTGTTTGGTTGGTTGGGTTGGGTTGGTTGTTTAATACTGTTATTTTTTCTAATGTAGCCTTTACAAAGAGCTAAATAAAATTTTTGGGAAGTTTGAAACAGAACTGCTGATGGACAAGCCTGGTTTGTTCCCATGTCCTCAGTGACTGGACAGCAAGAAAAACTGCTGCCCAATGTTGTGTCCTGCAAGGCCCCGTTCCATGGCAAGGAAAGGTGTAAAAGAAAATTCTCTGTGCTTTTGCTTGGTTTTAATTCAGTTTTGCGCTTCCCAGAGGTGGATCTGAAGTGGGGACAAATTAAATCACTTCTGCTGGAAACAATTTGTTTGCTAAATCAGGTGTTATAACCTTGTGACCAAACCAAACTTGGGCTGAATTGCAGGGTTCTGTTTTAATAAAGAACAGATGTGGGACAGTCACTCGAGAGAAGGAGCTGCTGACAAGCTGACCACAGTTACTTGTGGACTTTGACTTTTAACTACGTGAATAAAAAATAATAATCAAACTGACAGGAAAGTACTAGGAATTATCCATCTCTAATAATAAAATAATTCAAAATGATGAAGCAGTGTTAACCTGAAAATACCTGTATTGAGTAAATTAGGTCTGATCACTGTCAAATAGAGGAAAAACGTGTAAGAAATCTGTAAATTATATTTGATGGATTAATGACAGTTGATATAAACTATGGGTTTGTTTGATTTCTGGCAAAGCCATATATTTATTGTTTGTATTGATGCTTGTTTCCTTTAAACCAAAGGAAATAATTCATGGAGTCTGGTGTCTTTACAAATAATTATTTTGATTTTCTTTTCTGTCTGGTCGAGATTGCCCTACACAAATGTTTTAGGGTACTTCATCAGTAGGAAGAGCACCTTTATACCTGCCTGCTTCCAAGAAACTCCAGAAAGCTTTCAGTTTGAAAGATATTACCTATATTAAGGTTTATATTATATATTAAGCAAACCCTTTCCTAGCAAGGTTCCAGGTGTTAGGTGTGGGAAAGATGAAAACAGATACTGTGGTTCCTTTTTAAATGATGAATCAAATGTTTGGGTATTTTGCTTTTATCAGTTTCATCACCATTACCATGCTCAGTCACAAACCCTGGTTTTAATCAGTGCACTAAAGCTGTTTTCCCCACTCTTTGGTGTGTCTAAAGATCGTCCAGAGGAACAAAACTTGGATCTGAGGAGCAAATGGCACTATTCCACTTAAACCCTTGCCAAACATACTTTTGTAGAGATTAGGCTGAATAAAACAAGTCTGTGATGCCTTCAAACTTAAAGCCTAATCTCTTTAAGGCTTTGAATTATATTCCCTATACATGGCAGGGGATAATTCCAAAAGCTCCACTCTAACCAAGCTACATGCCATCAATTTAAATGAAATCTCATAATTAAATTACAGATCAAATATTGTTATAGTGGTTTTTTCTGGCTTTTTTAAAAGACACTTTGTGACAATCTGAAATATTAAAGGCCAGAGATGACAGACCACTTCTGGAAATGTGATGGCATAAGAATCGGGAATGTCAGGAGTGTTTTGGGCTGCTCCATGGACTTTTATAACATACTTCAGTCAACAGTGGAACACATTTTTGTGGATCTCCTGTGGAAGCAGTGACATCTATTACGATGTAATTTATGCACACCTCGATGGAGGTGTCCAGTACAAGTGACAAAGGGCTGGCAGAATAAACTTGGAATGAAATTTCCATGGAGAGCTCTGTGTGGGTGCTTGAACAGGGCTTCTGTGTAGAGACAGGGAAGGAGAAATTGCTGCAATTTCGTTTATCTCCCATATCCCTCCTAATAGGGATGACTCCCATATCCTGGCCGATGATTAGGGATGGATTTCTGGCCTAAGCTGGCTCTCATTTTATCCACATGACTTCTCTGATATCCTGGCAGTTTGCAACTGAAATGAATTATGAGAGAGGTTTCACAGGCTTATCCATGTTTTAGGCCATAATAGGGAGGAGACAGAAGTTCCTCTTTGCTGTGTGCTGTCCAGGTTTCCTGAGCATGCACACTCTTAGCATTGTAATCATGGAATCCGGGAGTGGACTGGGCTGGAAGGGACCTTAAATGCCATTTATTTCTACCCCTCCTTGTATTTACACTTATGCTAATTAACATTCCATTAATAACTGAATTATTTTTGATCACAATATAGCCCTGTCCAAATACCTGCCCAAGCAACAGAGATGTCAAGCCACTTGTCCCAGATCACCAACACAAAGTTTGGGAAAGAGCAATGCCAGCAGCATGTCTGGTACTTTAAACTGATTTGCAATCAATTTCAGTAGAAAGTAAAAAAAAAAAAAAAAAAAAAG
>VWZQ01008812.1:85266-103784 GCA_013397015.1 Myiagra hebetior | reverse complement strand
AAAAAAAAAAAAAAGGTGTAGAAACATTTGAGAGACCCAACACAGTGCCATGAGTGTGCATAAATTTAACAAATTTGGCTCAGCGTATTCTACAAAAGAATAGATTCTTTATCTTCAGATTTCTGTATCCCTCAGTAATACAAATTTCTTCATATCTGAGCCAGCTATTTCTAAGATAAGCCAAATAAAATTAGACTTCTGCTATGGAGGATCTTATTCCCTAATTGCAAGTGTAAATGTTGCCAGAAGTACTGCTCCCCTGTTCAATTAATAAATCATTAGAAAACACAATTAATAATGGGCTGGATATCTGGTGGTTTGGGTTGCTTCTAGAAGGAAGGTGAGAGATGAAGAGAAGGCAGCTACAGTGCCAGCACCAATGTGAATTTGGGAATATTTTTGTAGGGAACTGGAAAAGAAGGATTCAGCTCTGTTGTGTTATCACAGGCAGAAGTGGAAAAGTGACATAAAGAGAATCAGATTAAAGACAGAGAAGGACAATAGGGCAAGTAATTTCTATCTCTGTGGTGACAACGACATGTCATATCTGATATGAGCCAAAAACTTCTGTCGATCACTGTTCCTGCTCACAAACCTTGGGTCAGTCCTGAAGTCTATTTGAAGTTGCCTCTTGGCTGCAATGACTGCTTGGCAATGTCCCACTTGCAGCACCACAGAGACCTTGCTATGCAGCCTAAATGAAACTCTGGAATTCTCCAACATAATCTGTCAGCATTATATGCAAGAGCAACACACAAGTGACAACTACTTTCAGAACTCCTACAGTATTTTGATTTTTTTCCCCTCTGGCAGGGTTAGTGCTTTCTCCCTAAAGTTTTCGGAATGAATCAGTTTAAATCTCAAATGATTGAGAAATTGTGTGGAAGAAAACACTGATCAAAATCTGTGATATATTGAAATACAGAATATTTTAAATCATCAAAAAGAAGTTAGAATTGCACAGGTGTGGTGTGTGACCTCCACTCAAGTCCCCTCTCTTCCATCCTAAGGAGTCAGTTTGGTGGTCCTGAGGGTGCTCAGGGGAGCTCAAACCAATCCATGGCAGCCCTTCAGGAGTGGGATTAGATGAACTCCTCCTCTTGCAGAAGCCATATCACTCTTTTGTTTTTGACTGAAAAAGAGGGTTCTTACACTCTTTTTAAATCAAGTCTTTATGAGAGTTTGACATGCAGTGGGAGGGGAACAAGACAAGAATTGGCCTTAATCCAGTATAATATAACTCACTGTGATTTGGGGCTAAATGTTCACATTCTGAGGGAAGGGTGAACAAAGCAGTGGATTCTGTATCTGATCCAGTGCTAGTTCTTATTTCAAAGTGGGGGCTGTGTCTGTTCACATCAGAGAATCCTGAAAAAATACAGCATACTTGGAGGAGTAAACATGATAATTACTTCCCAAGTAATCAATATGGGCAGAAGTTCCAGGGCAACGTGATTGTGTTCAACTCAGGTAAAAATGGATTCATTTTATTATCCAGATTTTTAAAACATCAATATTAGCAAATACATTCTAAAAAAATAAAACCAGGAGCCAGCCCAACATTAAGAGAGGTGATGCCCAGAGTGAAAAATTACAGTGTGATGAGAGATGTAACTGTAGTTGCTGAAGCACCCTGGATCTTTCAGGGACGTTAAATTCCTCCTAACCTGCACCCTTGGCACACCAAAACAAAAAAAGAAAAAAGAAAAAAAAAGAGGAAAGAGGTAGAAAAGGACACAGGTCAGATCCTCAGAGTCATCAGCTGTGCAGTTCCAGCATTCCTCCTAAGGCTTTAAGGGGAGAGAATTGTTGGAATGCATCCTGTAAGAGCCAACAGGAAGTTCCCATGGGGATGCCCCAGCCTTGGGTGCTTTGGGGTACTAATCCAAGCACTTCTTCCATCTTTTTCTCCCTGGAGCTATCCCTAACCCTGGCCCATCAGGTGGAATTACCCAGCCATGCTGGGAGAAGGGGTTATTTCAGGGAAGCAGCACCCAGCCTGCTGCCTCAGAATGAAAATGAGCAAATGAAGCTTAAGACTTTTACCCACAAGTGAAGGAATAAAACCTGAAGAGAATTTGGCTTGTCACACTGTGGTAATTAAAAGTGAGGGTAAAATTTTTCTCCTAGTGTGATTCAGAAAATATTTCTGAATGTCTTTATAAGTGTGCAGACTGATGACCTCTAAATATCAATTCCATGACTGGAAGATTTTAATTTCCTTAAATCCTTAATAAATGATAGGAGAGAGCCATCATGCCTTAACCATCCTACTGCAAAAGCCACTGAGGATCTCTGAAGTCACTGGTGCTAAACTGGTATCTTTGTTTTAATAAATTATTGAGCTTATACCAGAAAAAATTTTAAAAAAAAGCATAAAGAGTGGAAGCAGAAATTTCCTGTGAAACTGCATATCCTGGAATGGGGAGAAGGGGAAGCAGCAATACTAAAATGAAGAATTTCAAAACTGGGGACAGCACTTGGTTTGAAACTTCCATTCACCAGGGATACGGTAATTTAAAGTTCAACTACATTTAAGCCAACAAACTCACTTAAAGGTGAGTGTGAGGCTCATTCTCAGTGCAGGGAAGGATATTTGAATCTCTACATGGTTAACTCAGGCTGGAAAACGTTCTTAAATCTAGCAGTGGGAAGTCGCTACATCTAAGTATGTAAGAACTGGGCTCAGAAGGCTCTTAAGTGCCATTTAAGAATCCTTTGATCACTGTAGCAAAATACTGTCTATTTTATAGATTGTGAAATGCTAAAAATTATTAGTTTAAAAAAAAGGAAAAGAGAAATTATCCCATGTCAACCTGAGGTCCAGGTCCTCACACTTAACAATGCAACAAAAAATGATCAAGCGAACAAGTTAAGAGCATTTAAAAATAATTGTTACTTCATCTCCCCAGGGGTGCTGCACAGCCTGGCCCTGCTGGCTGGGTGCCTGGAGGTCACCCCAGCCACAGCTCCAGCTTCAGCAAGCCACAGCAAGCCTAAGTGGTGGGGAAGACAAAGCTCTCTAAGGCTTCAGAGCTGTTGGAGACTGAAATAAGAAGATATTCGGTAATGCTACATCATGGAGCAGTTTATATATTGTTTAAAACTGATGCCCCACCTGCATCTTGTGGCCCATCCCAAGGTGAGTGACATCACATTGCATTCCCATACTCCCATTTTTGAATTCTTTCTCTCTTCATAAAAGAGGACATTTTCTGGCCGTGTCACAGAGATCCTCTGTGTCAGAGCAGAAAATCCCCCTTTTAACCTGAATGCCTATTAAATCCGAACTAGACTTGACATGTGATGGGTTTTGTGATTAATACGCTGTAAAGACATAAGCTACTGCAGAGTGTATTGTAGAAGCCCCAAAAAATTTCAGAGTTATAGAAAGTCTGACCTATTTTCAAAGTTTGAGACCTCACTTTTCCATTGTTGAAATAAGCCCTGTATGAAATTTGGCATCAGCAGAAATTGCTCAGATGGATTATTTTCATTTGTCCCAAGCCATATTACATTTGTCCAAATGTTAAAGGCTGCTGGCGCCTACAGATTCCCACAAAGCTTATTAAACACCTCCCAGTGCTCAACTTCGGGGCTGGCAGTCGGAATATAAATGATGAGAAAAGTTGCTGCATAAATGCTGAGGGGTAAAACCACTTGTGTTTGATAATCTTGTGGAAGCCACTTGACCCGTTTCCTCCAGCACTCGCCATCCCAAGCACCAATGCACTGGAGTGAACAGAGAGAGGCCAGTGGTGCTCTGTGAAAGCAATCAATAAACTTCCATCTCCTCCAGGAGCACCAGACATTTACATAATTGTTCCTCCTTCCCTCTCTGTGTGGGGGCTGCTCTCTTTTCCTAAAGGTTAAGGCACAGGGCAGATGTCTCCATGCTGCTGCTGTTATTAGCGTGCTTTGGCCATCTCATTCCTCTGTGGCTTTTATTGTGCTCATCTGTTCAGCAAGACTGGGTTTTCCAAGGCTCATTTGCTGGTTAATTGCATTCTCAGATCCTCTAAGATGTCTGTAGCACCTGCTCTCCACTTCACAGACTCTTTTGATCTCTCTAGAAATATCCAACTTTGATTATGTGAAAATCTTTCCCAACCGTACGACGTGCCTGGAAAGCAAGTTACAAACTGCCATTGTGACTATTGTGACCTGTGTTAGGATTGAAAAAATAATTCTCTGATAAAAAAGCCTGAAATGAAAAGTGCTCCTATTTGCTATTCCGTTTGTGTGCCTCTCTGCTGGCTCTGGTTTTCCTTGCCTTACCAAACACTTAGGAAAAACAGAGCATATAGTGAAATATAGGTTGCAGTGCTGTGACATGCAATTCAATAGCTCTGAAAGTGTCCAGGGTAGACCAAATGACCACCTGCTGGCAGGGATTTTTCACTTGCAAATGTGCTGAAAACTTGTTTACCTGAAACCTCTCCATTTGTTTCTATCAGGATGTATTTGCAAATGTGAAATGGGTGGTTTCAGACCTAATTGTCTGTTCTGTTTGTACAGATATCCTTCGGTGGCAACAAAGGTTTGCTTTGTGTACCTGAAAGACATTGCAACCATTATTGGGGTCTGGTTTGACATTGGTTTCAGAGGAGGAGAAATGTGGAATGCAACATCTCCTTTGTTACTGACTGCATGATTAAGTTATTTAATTGACGTCTGTTATCAGTTTTCACATTTTTCTACCAACTTTATGAAGCTATTCTGGGATTTGCTTGCTGAAGTGTTTTGAATGTGTACAGTACTGCCTTTTTTTTTTCTTTTTTTTTTTTTTTACAATGCATTTTAAATGGGATATCCCACACATTTTTCTCTTAATGTGTACTGCTGCACATTTTCAGTTGGAATTTTTCATGAGTTTCCCTCCACGGGTGTTTGCAAAGTTTTAGCCAAGGCAGCACAGCTATTTCTAAAGCTTAGAAAAACTGTTGTGCATCTGAAAATATTCTGATAATCTAGGTGGTTAACACAGAATTATTTAAGTTCCTCATCTAGTCTAGTTGCTCCAATAACTTTAGCTAAGCCTTTGGGAGGATTTGGTCTTACAGAAGAATTGGACATGAGGACATTAAATTCTAATATCACCACAGAGATTATCAGATATGGTGAAGTAAACAGAAAGTGGGATATGTATTCTCAAATAGAAGAAATTAAGGCTAAGGTGAATCCTAGCACTTTCTGGCTTCTCAGTCTTGATTTTATGAACTTAATATTTACATGACTCTGTGACTGAGGCCTTTCTGTGTTTATCACTGATGTTTTGTAGTGGATATTTGTGAATTTGCAGGTTTTGGCCTGTTTCTCATTCTCAATATCCCACTGTACTCTATACAGCTGTTACAGAATGAGAAGTAGGGATGATGTGTTGGAGAAAACGGTGAGAGGAGTAACAAGTGAATTCAGCAAAAGTGACTCCTGCAGGAGCTTTAAAAGGCTGAAGGTGAATGCTTTCCTTTGAAAAATGAAGGTCAAACTGCCTGTGCCACCACTAATGCAGTGGCTGCTCTGTGGGATGACAGATCTCTGCTCCTGCTGAGGTGCAGGGCTGAAGGAAAAGCTTAGACACAACACTGCTTCCCTCAAATTCAGCTGGAAACCCAAAGGTTCTGTGCTCAAGGCTTCCAGAGTGCCCCCAAAGCACTGAGCACTAAGATTTGTACCCAGTGCTACTGGATTTTCTACCCTCCTCGAAGCTGACAGCTAATTTTGATCATTTAGTGATAATTCAAGGTCTGTTGAACAAGCCCTTCAAGATGACTTGTGAAAACCTTGCAAATTTACTGAGGCTTGTGCTGCAGAGAAAACTTTTAAAATAAATAAATAAATAACCCCCACCAGATGCCACTGAGGCACCAAGTGCCAGAAAATGTAAACTGGTCAGAGCCTGAAATTCATTAAGACTGCAGTGCCTCTGAGCCAGCGTGCAGAGGGCGATTGCTTTCCATGGCCCTTCTGCTGCAAACAGATTTGGACAAGTCTCACTTCAGACTCCTGTGGATACTCTCCCATTTTGATGTTGGTATTTGTGTATTTGAAATTGGGAACATTCCTAATGCACACTGATTCAGCCTGAGAAGGCTGGATAATCCAGTGACTGCAGGGAAGAGGATGAGAGAAAGTTATTTAGATCCTACTGGCTTTTATTTTTCTTTGCTTCCTGTCTTTTAGAAATAATTATATAGACAGAGAGATGTTATGATGTGTAAAAAAAACCCATAAAATTCAGCACTGTCTTCTGGCTACAGCACTTCACCAACTTTAGGCAATTTTATCTTCCAGGTCAGGTTTCAAACAAATCTATTTCATAGGCGATAGGTAAACAAAATACATTTGTTTGTGGCAGTAGGGGAGCTCTGAAATTCAGGAGTCTGTGTGAAAGGATTCTGTTGTAGGGTCTATTCTCTGAGGGGATGAAGTAATAATTAATTGCAAGTAATCTGTCATATTTAGTGTTTCTTAATAATGAGCAGACCCTGACTCACCCACAATAAAATAAATTGTTTCATTATTTAAGTATAAATTTTCATTGGAGACTGGGGTGTTTTGTATTAGACACAGGTTTGACAGAAAGACACAAATAGAGGTTTAATCAAAAGATTTTTAATGTTGAAAAAATGAGGAGAGATTTCACGAAACCACTCAGCTCCTGTGGGAAGGAAGGGGTCAATAACACTGAGACCCTGCTGCACCTTTCCTTGTGTAGTGGAGAAAAAAAATTAGTCTTTTAGAATGGATGTGTTAACCCTACTTGTCCTTTTCCTACCCCTCCATCCAAAAATAAGTTGCTTGCTTGGATTCCAAGGTAATCCAGAAAATGGAGCAAGGATGGATTTGGCAGGGGTTTCATTGACCCTCCTACCCACTTCTGTCTCCCTCACCAAGTCCTCTCTGCCTGTGTTTGTGTTTACACTCGTGCTCAAAAGCAACAAAACCACCCCTTTAAGATCAACTGTACAGGTTGTAAAAGTCTTTCAAAATCTGGTAAGGATGAAACTAAAAATATCAGCATTTTCTTTGTCTTTTTCTCCTTGCTTCTTGTTCTGATTATGATGCCAGAAAGAGCTTTTGTCTCAACTTTCATTAATGTGAAGCAAAGACAATTTGCTCTCAGAACACACCCAACAGCCTGGGTTGTTTTCCTCTCAGTATGTGATAGGTTTGTTGAGCAAATTTGCTTTGATAGGCAGATCAGGTTGGGAAGGGGAGTGGTGTTTTCAGACTGTGAAGGGTTCCATCTGGGAGTTTAACTCCAATGGCGCTGCACTGAAAGGATTTGTCACTAAATATAGGACTTCTTATGGAAAGTATTGCACTATTAATTTATAACTTCAACTCTGAACAGCTTTTAAAATCTCAGATACTTCAAACTGTGTTTTACGCTTTAAAAACACGGTGGTGCACATGATATTGGAAGGAAAAAGACACTCAAGTATTCCATAGTGCTCTGAAAGTGTGGGTTTGTTGAGGAGCCTTCAATCAAGACCAAACTCATTCTCAAATGAAGCAGCTGGTCATCAAACCTATTAGATGTCCAGACTAGACACTTCTAATAATAACTGAAGCAAGCCTGGAAACTTTTACTGCTGGCTTTGCACGGGGATATTTTCTCTGGGAAGCCACTTTACTGCCCTCAGTGCTTTGTCCTGCCCCTCCCCACCCTGGCACATTTGTAGGCCCTCCTCATGGCTCCTTGGAGGGGCACTTTGTCAGAGATGCAAATATGAAGATGGTTTGAAGATGCAGGATGCAGGTAGGGGTGATTAGTAGGGCAATAAAATGTTCCCAGAGGGGATGTGCTGATGCAGCACTGGCACCTGCTGCATTATTCCTTGGGAAAGAGAAGGCAATTGCCCTCCACTGCCATTGGATTTCTGCTCTGTGCTGGGATTACAGAACGAAATGTGCTGCCCCGAGCTCAGGAGCTTCTCCATATCTGTGTTTTGATCCTTGCTAAGGTATTAATATTTATAAGACTTGAGGTTATGTCACACTGATCATGAGGTCTCCCACAACACAGAGGGTGGTTGGCAGGGATTCCCTGGTTGGAATAAGTCCAGTCTGAATGAAAGGGGGCTGTGACCCAGCAGTATTTTTCTGGCTCAGTCAATCTCTCTTGAGGTTAAAGATGCAAGATAAGGCAGTGTAGCAGCACTTCTGCTGTTCTGATTGCTCTCCTGTCCTACATCCCTTGATAAAACTGCATTTTCTGTTAAAGTGATACCCTCCATGAGAAAAGATGATTTAATACCTGTATAAATTCAGAAGAAGAACAATAATGTTGGCTTTTTGCAGCTTTGTTTTGCAATAAAGCATATCTTGATAGATATGTTTGAACAGAATTCCATTTCTTTAAAGAAATGTTGAAATGATCTTGTATTGATTTCTGTGATTGCAGAAGGTGTATGCAGTGCTGCAGCTATTCATTTGTTACTGAACAGATTGGAGGCTCTGCCTTTTGAAAGGTTGAAAGTTATCCTGCAAGGCAGATGAAGCCATTCCTGTGAAATAAGTAAATGCTGGAATCAAAGCAATGGACAAGGAAATAAGCTGAGGAGAAAGGCATCTATTATTTGGGGCATAGGCACAGATAGAGACCCTGCTGTCACAGATCCCACAGGGGCACCTGCACAGAGCCACATCCTAACCCAGGGCTTGGAAAGCTCAAAGCAGACAAAATCAGTAGCTCCTAAAAAGCATGCAAAGGAAGGATTATGCAATTTGGGGGATGCAACTGCTGCCCAGAGAGATTAAGTGATTTCACCATGATTTACACAAAGGAATTTTAAAGAGAAAGTTTTAATCTACATCTCCCACAACTTTAGTTTTGAGTGTAATGTCCTTGAGGAGCCGTTCTACCAGGTAATATTTGCTTTAGAAATGAAAATATATCATTAAAATTGTGACATTAATTATATGTGGGTTTTTATCTCTTTTTGTAAACGTGTTATTTTATGAGAAAAACTTGCTAAGTAGGGAAGAAGAAATCTGTGCTATTCTCCTCCTTATTATGAAATCACTGAATTGTTTGTGTTGGAATGGACCTTAAAAGTCATCTCACTCCAACTATGGAATGGAATTCCGACAAAGGGACACCTTCCTCTATCCCAGGCTGCTCCAAGCCCCAATGTCCAACCTGGCCTTGGGCACTGCCAGGGATCCAGGGGCAGCCACAGCTTCTCTGGGCACCCTGTGCCAGGGCCTGCCCACCCTCCCAGGGAACAATTCCTGCCCAAGATCCCATCCAGCCCTGCCCTCTGGCACTGGGAAGCCATTCCCTGGCTCCTGGCCCTCCAGCCCTTGGCAATTGTCTCTCTCCATCTTTCCTGCAGCTCCTTCAGGCCCTGCAAGGCCACACTGAGGTCACCCCAGAGCTTCTCCTGCCCAGGCTGAACAATCCCAGCTCTCGCAGCCTTTCCTGCCAGCAGAGCTGCTCCATCCCTCTGCTCATGCTGGTGCCTCCTCTGGGCTCTGTGCAGCAGCTCCAGCTCCTCCCTGTGCTGGCCCCAGGGCTGGGGCAGCTCTGCAGGGTCTCAGCTGAGGGGCAGAGGGGCAGAATCCCCTCCCCTGCTGCCCACGCTGGGGCTCAGCCCAGGGCAGGGGGGTTTGGGGTCCCAGCGCTCAGGGCTGGGGCATGTTGAGTTTTTTGGTTTTATTGATAAGGCAACTCCTACTAAAGGCTGTGCTGTCCCAGCCCCCAAACTGTGACTGATGTGGAATGAATATAATGCTGAATTTCCTCAAAAGCCGCATCCTGAATCTCAGTATCCATCTCTGACACTGTGGCTTCAGCTCTTCACCCCGTGTCAGGGAGACTGCAGCTTTGGTACTTGTGTCTGGAGGCCAAAAGCATCGAGTGCTATTTTAAATTGTGAACAGACACCTGATTGCAGCTCCTGCTGCCCATTTTGTGCTAGGGAAACCTTAAAATAACTGAAAATTATGTCCTAAAAGAACCTGAGAGTTCCAATGCACTTGGTAGCCGAGGAAGGAGTTCAAAATACTCCCCCTAATCCAGAAATGACTCCCGAATTCCTCAAATTCACAAGGACTACATTCATTTAAAAGAAAAGTGAGTTTTGAGATAGATCCCTATTTCAGTCATTTTTAATTTAAACATTTCATTAGGCTTCTTTCCTGTGATCCCTCCAGACTCTCACTGGTAATTCAAGTGAGGAGGAAGATGATTGACACATACTTGAAAAAACATAGCAACTGTTCTTTACCCATCACCTAATGCTGAAACAACAGCACAGCTGCAGTACAGTGCTTCCATGAGGAGGTGATCTATAAAAAATCTGTCAATATCTTTATCTCCAAGCAAAACTGAAGCCCACGTACACGAAATAACCTTCCCAAGATCACCCTGCACAGCATAGAGGAGAAAATAGAAGAAGTCATTCAAATCTATTCTCTCTTCCTGTCCCATCGGATACCCCGGGTAATTGCATCTGGTTTTGCCTTCTCTAAATTAACTATTTCTTCACAACAATTTATCAGACCTGGTCTTCATGGTGTGTTTTTAGAATGGAAAAAAGGTGCAAACTCTTGCAATAGCCCAGCACAATCTTTCTGAAGGTGCTGATGCTGATGGGCACAGACAGGTATGAAATGAACCTGTTACCTCTGAATTCGTGTGCCCACTAGGGGACACTGGGACATTACACTTTTGTTCAAACGAAAGACATTTCAAAAGCAATGAAGATGGAAAATCCTCTTGCTCTAAAATACAATAAAAATTATGCACATCTAATTTCTAATCTGTGCGGGTGATGTGCAACGTGTTTTAAAAAGTCTGGTCAGTGGCAAGCTCCTGGGCAGGAATGCCAGATCTGAGGAGTTCAAACTGGTCCATGATATTACAGGTTTTGAATTGCAAAGGTAATGGATCATTTTTTTGGCATTTCCCACTCATTAAAAATGGTGTCAGAATGATGGATTAATCTGTGGGCATTTTCTGTCCTTGCTATAATCTTTGTCAAAGGAATGAGGTATTGTAATTATAATGCCTTTTGTATCATATGAATTATGAGGGCAGGCTTCAGAACTCTGACTTCCTTAAAAGTAGCTTTCTTCCATGGTGATTAGATAACCGGGTATTTTACCCCCTTTTCAAGTGAGCAACAGCAAATAAAAACATATGAGTAAAGGCAGCAGCTGAGTTTAGAATGATAAACTAATATGGAGGAGAGCAGGTTAATGGTGCGTAGTCTATGTAAAAAAGCCTTATGTACTTTCCATTAGTATTTTACATTTCACAGATAGATGGCTGCTGTCTTTTCCCCTTGTTGACTTTCCTAGGAGTGAGCCTGTAATTTATGTAGCCAGGCTGTGAATTGAGCTGTGTCTTAAAGCAGGGAGGGAGGAGCCCTCCTGTGTCTGCGGGAGTTTCTGTTGCCTTATTTCACTCCCTTCCTCAGCAGGTCCTAAACATGGGGCTGGAGATAGGAATGTTTTTCCCACATGAAGGACAACTGATGATAAGGCCTACATTATTATGTCAGCCTGGTTTAAGTTTACTTTCTGCAAAATATTGTGACAAATTCAGAGAAAAAAACCTCAGAATTCTGAGCAACGCTGACAGAAAGAATGGAGAAAATCAGGTATGAATTTACAAGAATCTTCATTTCAGTGCTTTGCACCTTTCACCCTTTCAAAACATATTTCCAGCTTTCTTATTTTAGCCCAGCTTTGTTTCCCTTTGTTTCTTCTGTACCATCCCAGACATTGCTCTTTCCTTGGGATGTCTGGCAAATTTTAACAATTCCATATCTGTTGAGCTCAGCTGATCCATCAGTGCCATTATTTATAACCAGTGCCTGACCAGAAGCCTGAGCCAGTCATTTGAAACTCTGAGCACACCTCCTTTGTAAAATGAAGAATTTGGTGCTGCTTTCAGTTTTAAAAATTATATATTGTGATCTAACTCATATCCCTTGCTCCTGAAGGGAGAGATACCTCCTCATTGGTTTATATCTTTAAGAAAGCCTCAGGAAGTGGCCAAAATGCAGACAAAAATTCAGGTGATTCTCTTACCTTTCTGCTTGTCATGTGTTTCTTAGTCTTTTGAGGGCTGTAATTAAGATTTAAGGAGTAATTAAGACTTAAGGCCCCATATGCCTGTTACTCTGCAGGTGGCTGTGGTGAAAGAGGGGAGCAGGTGAGATTGGTGGTGAAATTGGCTGTGATATTTCCTGCAAGCCTAAAAGCCCAGGTTGGATGTTTGGGACAGACCTTGAAAGACTGTGTTGTGTTCAGACTTCCATGGGAAAAGGAGTTTATCTATCCCACCCTCCTATCACATCTTTAAAACCTCCAGTGATGGGGACTCTGCTGCCTCCCTGGGGAGGGTGTTCCAGGGAATGGTTGTTTCACTCTAAAAATTTCCTTTTTACATCAAGATGAAAGTTAAGACGTCTTTTCCATAAGTTAAGGAACACGTTTCCTATTTTTACACTATTCTGGAAGCTGCATAAAATCACAGGGAAATGCAGAAACCATCCTGAGTCACAGCATTTGCTCAGTGGTTTTTGCTTTATATTCATAAGCAGAGTATTATTTATACCCTCATTTTCTGAACAATGGCTTTTGTGAATTTTCTGGAAGTTGAAAAAAAAAAAGAGTTTACATGTGATACCTTTTAGGGATTATTCTCTTTCTAATGATACCACTTGTAAAAAGTTATTTAAAAAAAATGCTCTGCACAGCATCCAATCACTCAAATTATTCAGCAGCATTGTTTAAAAATAGAAGCAGTGCATTAAATATTTGTCCAATTGGAAGTCAGTGACACAGCTGAACAAAGTCAGAATTCTGTCACTTGTATTTTTAAAAGAAAGTTCTGATAAAGATATGAACTTGAGTGTTGCAAGAAAAGAAGTATTCAAGGGAAAGATCCCTTTATCTTGACATAAAATCTAAAGGGAGGTTATATTAGGAAAATTGGCATGTCTGTGAGTAGACCCCAAGCACTCACATCACATATTCATGAAAGTCTGAAAACCTCGTATTAAATGCTGCTCTGTTTCTGTCTTAGTCACAGGAGTCGAAGCTTTATCTTTGTTTTTCACTTCTTATGTCATTTCTGGGTACCTCTGTCTTTCAACAGCCTGACTTGTGTTTTAAATCTGGGATACACCTGACTGACCTCAGTCCTTGGTGCTGCAGGAAATTCATCTTGCCCTTCCAGAGAGAGCTACAGGAAAGATGGAGAGAGACAATTGCCAAGGGCTGGAGGGCCAGGAGCCAGGGAATGGCTTCCCAGTGCCAGAGGGCAGGGCTGGATGGGATCTTGGGCAGGAATTGTTCCCTGGGAGGGTGGGCAGGCCCTGGCACAGGGTGCCCAGAGAAGCTGTGGCTGCCCCTGGATCCCTGGCAGTGCCCAAGGCCAGGTTGGACATTGGGGCTTGGAGCAGCCTGGGACAGTGGGAGGTGTCCCTGCCCATGGCAGGGGTGGCACTGGGTGGGCTTTAAGGTTCCTTCCAACACAAATCATTCCATGGTTCTGTGATTAAATTAATTTGAAACAGCTCATGCCACTTTTTACATTTTGACTGCACAAAGTGTTTCTAAAGAGTCTTTTCAGTGTTTCATTTTTGGGTGAAGTATCTTGAAATTGTTTCCTACTCTCTTTTTGCCTCATCTGTGGCTTCCATCTCCAAAAGAAGCACAGAGGATGAGGAAGCCCAGGCACTTTGCAGCTGGCAATAGGGAAAATGTCTCTTTTGTGGGAGTGGTTCAGCCCCAGAACAGATTGCCCAGGAAGCTGCTGTGTCCCCACCCATGGGGATTTTAAGAGCTTGATGGGACAAAGCCCTGAAGAGCCTGACCTGAATTTAGGGTTAGCCTTGTTTAGAGCAAGAGGTTGGACTACAGACATCATGAGGCCACTTCCAACTTAATTTTTTCTGTGACTGACCTAATTTCTTCTGTGATTGAGTGATATTTTTTCTGAGTTGAATGTGGCTACACAGGCTTTTCAGATGTTATTTATTCTCTAGTGTTCTCCTAATTGGGAGCATTAATTAATAAACAAAGAGATGTCAATATAGACATAGTTTGGTACAAAAAAAAAACCAAAAAAAGGAAGGTGGCAGAGAGGTGTGTTTTGAAATATGAGAAATAAGGAAATACAAGCAACTCAGGAAAGGCCCTGTGTGTCCTAAATTAAAACTGAAGAAAACAGGAGAGACCTTGATGTTGAGAATAGCCACATGTGTGGTCTTTGAGCCTTTAGTACATTAATGTCTGAGTTTCAAAACCTTGAGGAATAATAACAGTTGTTTTTATAAGCAAAGATCCTTAGTTTTAAGAAAACATGGAATTTTTTAGCATCCAATGATTTTATCAGTGGCAAAAATGAACCTGACAGCTGAAATACTCCATGCATGTCTTGTAGATTATAATAAACACATCTAAAAATTAGAAAAATTAGATTATTTCCAAGTTCAACTATAAACAGCACCCAGCAAAACAGAATGAGGGAGAGTTTGCTGTCACTTCATTTGTCCTGGTGCCTCAACATCTCACTGGCCAGTAACGAACTTTGGGTTTCTCTCAAATGCTTCATGTGAATGTGTGGGAGCACTTTATAATAGTGCTGAACAGGTAAATGCAGTTTATTCAAACACCAACATGCACTGGGTCAAGGCTCTGGCACATTGTAATTAAATAATTTTAGTGACTTTGAGGCACCTAACAGGTTTAGCTTCAAGTACAGGATTGCCTTACTCCAGCTGGGTGATCTCAGGCCATTCCACCAGTAGCAAAACTTGCTGGTTTCTCTGGGTTTGAGCACTTTGTATACCCTAAAAAGCAGTAATGAACTTTTGTGACCAAGTTTTAACCATAGGAATGAACTGAAGTAGAGCCCCACATACTTAATCGGTATCAATAATTTTTATTTATGTAAGGATGACAAAATCTGGCTTTCCCAAATTATAACAGCATATTTTTCCAGTGTGGCATTTTCATTAAAAATTAAATGGGATATAAAAATGTCTTCAATGTATTTGATGCTGTTCTGGAATACAAAGGACAGCATATTACAAAACAAAGGCTTCTAAAGTATTTCACATTTTATGGGGAAAAATAAATAGCCTAAAACACTGTAAAAGATGAGCTAAGCTCTCATCCTGTGAAAGCATTGGTGTACACAGAAGATACAGAAAATATTAGGAGAGCTTGATTTAATGCACTCTATTAATTACCATTAATTATTTAAAATGTTATAAAACTTCCCCATGAGCCCCCACTGAGATGCCATCATGTCAAGCAAGCAATTAAAATACAATACAGTTAACTATAAAATAGAAAGCAAAAGGAAATAAAATATTAAAAAGCTAAACAAAGTGGTGGTGTTAACAAATCCTTAGCACTTACCAAAATTCTCAATTGCCTGAAACTGAACCAATTCCAATTGTATCAAATTATTTGTATTTCAACTCTTAAAGCCTTACCTTCTCCAAAAATCTTATATCATAAACTCTTTTTTTTTTTTTTTTTTTTTTAATATACTATTTTTTTTTTTTTTTAAGATACCATTATTATCCTTGCTATTGGTACTGACTCATTTATATCAGGAAGAGAAAGCAATTGTCAAAGAAACAGCAATCTGTAAAGAACACTGAATAAGAAGGGCTTTTGTTGATTCAAGAAGACCTTCTGGGAAGCAGAGAGAGGTGACTGTTAATTACAAAAGGGTTTTTTTTAAAGAGTAATGGCATGGTAAAGATCAATATGAATTCACTGCTATGAAACTGATTTGGGAATCAGCAAATTAAAACACAACTAAATAAACCAGAGTCTGCCAGGACTAAGTTAGGCATGACACTATAAACAAGATAGTTATGAGAAAAGCCTTTTGTAATGTGATTATCTGTAGAATTTTCCTTCCCTCTGCCACTGTAGCAAGAGCCACCATTTGCATGCTAAAATGCAGAAAACTGTTGATTCGGTTTTTTTGCTGGAATTACATCAGTGGAAGTTTGCAAGCCTGAAATTCCCCTCACATTTCACACCTACACCCTGTGCCTGCCTTTGCTTGCGGTGATAAATGCTGAGGCCTGGAATTTGGACTTTTCCAGAATATCCTCAATCTATGATATTATGTATTTGCCAATTATATCAGTCTAAACTAAGCTGTGCTTCTTTGACCCTCATCCCCACCCAGGACCAGTGTGATAAACTTTCTTAAAACACCTCTCACAGATGGGGACTGCGAGAGGGAAATGATCCAGTGAAATACATTCCTTTTTAATAACCTACCTTCCCCTGTAATTAAAGGCAATTCCAAAATGCAACAGTTTAATCCAAGACAAATGCTGCATCTCCACTCAGTTGTTAAGCATAAAAAACCCCGCAACCATCTGTCACTTATGATTATTAGACATGTCAGCGTGCTTTGTGCTGCACTTCTGTGAAGTCCTGTAGGTTATGGATGTCAGTTTGTGTCGTGTCACCCCTTACAGACTCAATACATACATTTTCATGTCAGCAGGAGGCTGCTTGCTTTAATGGGTCCCCCTACAACTGGGAAAAACACAACTCTGTCACCAAATGATCACTGCCTGACTGAAGCAAGAGCTCAAACTCCTGAAATTTGCTAACAGATTTCATTCCAGTAAATTTGTCTGGTTTGCCTGGTGGGGTGGTTGGAATATTTGGGAGACCCGCTTGGGGAGTTTGGTTATCATTGGGAGTGATTTGGAAGAGTGGAAACTTGTGCATTTTTACACCTACAGAAATGTCTGTCAAATCCTGTCTCAGAAACATTCCAACGATTACAGAATGATGGGTAGAGCAGAGAAAAGCTCTGACACGTGAGACTCACCTAGGAAATTATTTCTGCTAAGCTTTAGTTCTGGTCTTGGTTCTCCCCACTCCCAGACTACCCCTGCTGGGGTTGCCCATTGCATCCTTCCAAATTTATTGATTTAGAAGCCTCAGGGATTGTGCTCTTCCCATTGTGCAGGTTCTGTTCACTGCAGTTAAGACCTTGCCCCTGGATTTTCTGCAGTACCAAAACACTTTCCTCCTCCAAGCCTTTCCTCCTCCCCAGGCACAGTCCTGAAGAAATAACCAGAGAAAACATCTGAATGTTTTCCTTAAGAAAAGATTGAGAATTCAGGATCTCAGCAGCTCAAAATTCAGAACCCAGGCAGGTCCAACCCTTCTGTTTCATGGCGGAGGGTTATTGTTTGGGAATCCAGTAATCCTTATGTTTGGAACAGCTGGGATAGGCACTTATTGCCAAGTGTTATCAGGGCCTGACGTGGCTTTTCTTGAACATCACAGCACGGCTGTGCTTTGAAAAAACCTTCTGAAAAAATATTGCCTTCAGTGCTGCAAAGACTTTGATTTTATATACAATTGTATCCTTGTAATAGTGGTGTTTCCATGAAATTAAATGAGAAGTGTTCACAGAATCCAGTCTATTAAAGACACAGTGTCCATAACAGATACAGGATTTTGGTACAAGAAAAGATAGGTATTTAGATAGGAAAAATACTCTTTTTGTTTGGTTTTATTCTAAAACTCCTCAGGTATGTTTTATATAAGTATATATATGATAGTTCTGTTTATTTCTGTCATTCTCTTGTTCCTCTGCATTCTTATATAAGTATTTACATGAAGCTTGTGGACAAAATAGCAAGGAACAAAAAATCCAATATTTCCAGCTACTCCATAAACAGTTTTTACTGAGTGTAGAACTAATTTCTGTCAAAATAAATTAGATTGCACTCTACATTTACAAGAGATTTTTTTTCTATTGAAAGATAGATTTAATGGAGCTGTTATTTCTCAAGCACACATATGTTGTATCCCAAGCATACATATGCTTTTAAGACAAAGCTCTTTTATTCTTTAAAGGTGGAACAAAATTTCAATAGCAAGTAATTGAGTATTTCCACACCTAATCCTTCACTAGCTGAAAATGCAAGGATTTGTTCCCTTCAAGCACTTCTTACCTTTGTTTGAGGATGTTCTTTTTTTATTGTTATTACTATGAGTTGAATATCATAATTTTAAAGCAGGTGCATTAAGGTAATGGAAAATTAATTTGGTACCTATTAAGTCAGGTATTATTATGTTAGAATATAATGGTAACAAACTTTGATCATTCAGGAAAATCAGAAAATTAGTATAACACATCCAAAATAATGATAGTAAAATTTGAGTAGAATTCTAAGGGAAGGGTAAGTATTGCTTGTTTCATCATAAGCATTATGGTTACCTGTTAACAGAATCCTGAAGAATTTCTGCAACACATAATCAAATATAAAATCTGACTCTAGAAATCCACTGAGAACCCTGAGACATTGTTTGAGAATTAAAAGAATTAATTTAAGGAATGGGATGTATCTTCTATACATTCTTCTTTTCACTAAAGTCAATATTTTGTACCAGTTCATGTAGTAGGGATAGTTTTTGCTTTAGCAATAGAATTCAGAGATCTGTGTGGGCTTAAAATGTTCCTTATAGACCAAGGCACTTCCTTTTTTTTT
>VWZQ01008812.1:368-85200 GCA_013397015.1 Myiagra hebetior | reverse complement strand
TTTTTTTTTTTTTTTTCTCACCTGGAAATTTTTCTTGAGCAGTAGGAAATATTGTTACAGTTATCCAGCACTTCATTCTCCTCTGGATGTTTAAAAGTGGGAACTCTGCCTGTGCAGATCAACTCCACACTGCGTGCCTGGGAATGGCAGCCCTCTAACAAAGCCTTGCACTGAGTTTATCTATGTATAAATATAAATCTATGAATATATACAGACCTTCTGTCTGTCTGCCTGGACAGCCAGTGTGAGAGACCCTTGGTGTGTCACTGACTGAAGGGGCCAGAGGAGGTGGTCACTAGACAGAGGCAGAATTTCTTTGCACTGCAGGAATTCCAATGAATTCCTGGATTTTCCTGTCCCACAAGATGGTTTAGGCAGGAAGTATCAACAGGTTTAATATAGGGTTAGACAAATTTGTGGAAGACATCTTCACAAATCCTAAAGAAGGAGGGCAGAGAGGTACCTTCTCCCTACTCCAGTGCCTACAAGGGGACAAAAAACAACAGATTGAAGAAAATATCTAAGCTTTTCTGATTTCCAGAAACAGCTTTTACTGCTGCTGGAGGCAGAGCACTGGGCTGGACTGCTGGGCTGGCTCTGCACTGCATCTCTGCCAAGTGGGAGAGTGAGATAACAAAATGCTCCTCTACACCCTAAGAAGAACAGAACAGGGGGTTGTGACATTTTACCCTCCTGCTTTGGCTTCAGCCAGCACAGGCCAGAAGATGTCATAAGGAAAGAACACAGTCATTAAGGGGTGATATTTTTAATCCTGTGATTGAGGAGATCGAAAATCTGAGAGCTCTGAACTGCAGTTGTGAAGTGTCTGTGGAGTTTTAGAGGCTGCAAATACCTCAGTGCCTGGGAGACTGATCAACAGCTGCTCCCCTGTGCAGGTCCTTTAGGAAGTAGAGAGAAATTGTCTGAGAATGGGTACCTTTCCCACTGGCCTTGATTTGTAGTGTTAAAGGCCCTGGGCACTGCCTAGGAGCTGTATGGATTTAATGTAGCCCCCAAGGTCACACTGCAGAGAGGACACGTAAGGATTTGGGTCTCAGAGAGCACATGAAGCACTCTGGATACTGCAGCTGGACTATGTCTGATGTCACACGTAGAGCAATGTGTGCTTTTCATTTTGGAAACTGCTGCAAGATGGGTCTCCAAGTGCTTATTAGCACAGCAGCAATGATGCTGGGGTGGGATGAGGGGATTTGTGCTCACGGCCATGTGCTATCTGAGCAGGGGCAGGAAGGCTTCCATGCACACACTCCTCTCCTTCAGCACAGGGCTGGCAAGACTCCTCGCTCTAACTATAGAAATATTGCCAGCAGGTGCCTGCCTAATCTTTTCTTAGAGGTTTCTATGAATCTGGGCTTCATAATCTGCCAGTCCATTCCCCTGTATCGCTGCTCCTTCTGCTCAAAACCTTTATTTCCTGCTCTCTTGGCATTTGACTCAAGTGCTCCTTATTCTTCTGGAGACTTTTTCTTAACCCCCAGCAAGTGGTGGGAAAAGCAGGGGGTGGCACCATCCTGCCACTGACCTGTTCTAATGCGCGTGTAAGGAGCACTGGGATTTTAGAAAGGTGTGCCTTGAGACAAGGTTTTGCAGCCTCTCGAGAGGCCTTGTGGAGAAATCAGTCAAGAGGACGTGCTCACAGAATTCTGCCTAAGCTTGCTTGCCCTGATGTATGAGAGAATCGAATTTTTCCAGATGTGAGGAGAGTAGGATGGGATGGGATAGGATAGGATAGGATAGGATAGGATAGGATAGGATAGGATAGGATAGGATAGGATAGGATAGGATAGGACAGGACAAATAGACTGTTTCATTTGGAAAGGATGTACAAGGATCATCCAGTCCCAGTGCCCAACCAATTCAGGGCTGACCAAGTTAAAACACGTTTTTAATGGCATTGTCCAAATGTCTTTGAAACCCTGACAGACCTGGGTCATCAACCTAGGAATCCTCTAGGAAGGCATTCGAGTGCTTGACCACCCTCTGGGTAAAGAGATGCTTCCTCGTCTCCAGTGTAAGCCTCCCCTGGTGCATGTTTGAGCATTCCATGTGTCCTGTCAGTGGATCCCGTGAGGAGAGCTCAGTGCTCCCCTCCCTGCAGGGAGCAGTGAGGTCAGCCCCTCCTCAGCCTCCTTTTCCCCAGGCTAGGCAAGCTCAGATTCCTTGGCCACTCCTCACAGGAACTCATGTTCTTGCAAGATTTGTAAATGCTTAAAGAATTTCTGGAAAAGTCCAGAATATTTCAGAATTCAAGATGTGAAATGTTTCTGATACATCTAAGCAGCAGCATGATGTGGAAATCAGAGAAAATTAGTTGCATACTTTAGTTAGTTTTCCATAAGAACAGGGAGGAAAGGATCCCACTGTTCTAAGACCAAATTAGAAGCATGCATCTGTAGGGTTTTTTACTGGTCCCTTTAAACTTTCACTATTTTTTGTTACTGAATATGGGAATTTCCCTGATTGATCATTAATTACAAATGAACTACACTGTGAGATTTGTGATAATATTTTTTGGACAAAGGAAATGGAATTCTCAAGGTTAGTTTTGTTCCAGTAAGCCAAACATTCCCTGGCACTCTGCAGCACCATTTGCATTTCGATGAGGTTGTGGCTCTGTGCCACTGGCTACCACACCTTGCCTTCAGTGTAGCCACCCTGAAAAAAGTCCCCGAAAAAAGAAAGAACTCTCATTTTTTAGTCTAAAGTTTGGTTTACTATGTGTATTTTTTTTTTTATTTTAAAAACAAAATCAGCTGCTATAGTTCTATCTCTAATTTAAAGGGATAAATCCAACATATTTGAAAGCTTAGTTCCACACATTATGTGACACATATATTTTTAATATACTTAAGCAAGTCAGTGATGATATTGACAAATTCATTGAAAGCTCCACTCACCTGAAATGAGAAAATAACCTAAATTTCCAGAAGCAGGAATCTTTCCAGCTTTGTACTTCAGGGGTCTCTTCAACCTGAATGTTTTAATTCATTCTTTATTGGCAGGAGTAGCTGCTTTCTAGTGAATAGCAATGCTTCTGGATTTTTTAATCCATATATAAATAAACAAGCATGTCACATAATTATCTATTCTAGTAGTACCTGGAATATTTCTCTTTTCGCATTTGTTTATTGTATCCAGGTCTCTAAATAAGTTTTATACTAAAAATCAGCAGAGAATAACACTGTTAGTTCTGATGAGGGATAGATTCAATGAATAATGCTTACTTATATTTCAATTTTTATGATTTGGTATCCTCAACTGGCCATGTAATGTAAAGTCAAGTCTCCCAGCAATTTCTGGATGTCTAAGAGGCCTTTTAGTTGATGACTTGCCTCACAGACAAATCTAAACACAAACTGGTGGAGTGGCCTCCCCATTTGTATGCAGGCTCTGTCCTTGCTGTCCTTTCTCCTGCAGAACTGAGATGTCCAAAGCCTGAATGTTTTCTGTCCCCCAGTTCTGCACTGAGTAACGTGGCCCTGCTAAATCAGGAGCACTGATCTAGCTCAGAGCTAGGGAGACCTTTGGCAAAACAATAGCAGCTAAGGGAATCATCTCTCTCCAAATTCTTGTCTTTTCGTGGAGCTGATGGAATATGAAATTTCATATTCTGTGCCTTTGGAACGACACTGTAGACTGGGAGTGGGGGTTGGCACCTGTCACCTAAAACAATAGGTAGGAACTAAATGCATTCAAATTGCCATTGTACAGATTAGGCAGTGTCAGAGACAATGCCATCATTCTATTGTTCCCACTAAGAGCACATGAAAGACAAATCCAGTGACACACTGTGCAGAGAGTTCTCAAAAGTGACTGAGAAGAGAAGGAGAGAGTTAAGTGTCAGCATGTTTTAGTGCTGGTATCAAATGCTCTCCATCTCGGGCTCTGCCTGACGAGTGTTTAGTGAGTCCTGTTGTTGTATGTAAGTGTTTTCTTTACTTTCCCTGCATTTTCCTTTCCTAATTGTTCCTGTATTGAATAAAGTTGCACTTTCATTGATGCAGTTCTTTCAGCAATGCCTTACTCACAGCCAGACCAGCTCTGGTCATGCCTTTGTTAGATCTCAAACTAAGCTTGGCACATGAACCATCTTTTTAATGAGGAACCTTCCCAATGAACTTCTTGGTACAGCAATGTGGGTTAGTGGAGACTCAATAGCAGGAACTGAGGGCTACAAGTCAGAGCAGAACTTTTGTCACCTTAATTGCTCTGTGCTGCTAAAGAGAGTGACTTTCATATGAGAAGAAAAATCATTCTGTTTAGAATAATTTAAAAACAAACAAACAAACAAACCTGAGGCTTTTTGTGTGTGCAAATGCAGCATATTTATCACAGTTTGCAGTAGCTTGTTTGCTGGTTTGTTTTATGTTCCCTTCCTAATGTCATCAGAGTGCTCCTGGGGATAAACCTCAAACAGCAAACATCAAACTGACAATAGGCAGGATGAGTATTCCCAGACCTTGCATCATCTGAAACAACCACAATAAATAATTAAGAGCAGCCATAGCATCACACAAATGTTTGACCAAGAAGTGATGTCTCACACTGCATTTTAAATGTCAGAAAGTCAGGGACTGGTGAACAAGTGCATGGAGCAAATTTAACATCAAAGAACCTGGAAATGTCCCATTTCTGTACCAAGTGGCAACATGAGTTACTGTCACTGCAGCACAGATGAGCTCAGGGGACAGGAGCTGACTGTGATCCTGTACATGGAGATTATAGAATCATGGAGTGGTTTGGGTTGGACAGAGCCTCAAAGCCCATCCAGTGCCACCCCTGCCATGGCAGGGACACCTCCCACTGTCCCAGGCTGCTCCAAGCCCCAATGTCCAACCTGGCCTTGGGCACTGCCAGGGATCCAGGGGCAGCCACAGCTTCTCTGGGCACCCTGTGCCAGGGCCTGCCCACCCTCCCAGGGAAGGATCCCATCTAACCCTGCCCTCTGGCACTGGGAAGCCATTCCCCTTTGTCCTGTCACTCCAGTTCCTGAGGAATTGTCCCTCTCCAAAAAGAACAGGATAGGACAGCAAGGCTCCAGTGGAAGTATCAAAACTGTGGCTTCTTTTCAGGCTGCTTTTAATGAAACAACAACTAAAAGCTTCTCTGAGCAATCATTCTCCCTTTCACTCTGTCTCCACATCCAAACATGTTCCTTCAAGTCTTTCCATGGTCTCATCTGTGTCCCAGGTCCTATGGAGTGGGATTGTGAAGCCTGGCAGAAGGAGGGAACACTGTGTGTTTTGGATTCCCCATTTCAAGCTGCTCTGGAGGCTTACAGGGAGTTTCATGCTGTTGTTGATGCTTCAGACCCATCTATTTTGTGGTGTTTTTCTTTCTTTTGGCAGTCTGGGCAGTGCATGGTAATGGACATTTAAAGTGCCCTGCCTCACTGATACTCTTGCAGAATCAATAAATCCTAGAAATTATGTTATTTAGTCTCTGGAGAAGCATTACAGGTATGAATGGTAAGAATATGGTGGTGATTCAGTACATTTGAGGAATGTATCCTATACTTCAGTGTGGGCTTTAAGGTAAGCTCTGAATTCTTTAAGTGGGGCTGGACATGGATCCATTCCCAGGAGAAGGGAGAAGCTGAACCTCACCTATTAACTGCATGCAGAAGTTAGCAATCCTCTTCAAATGGATTTTAGGCAGGGCAGCTGCTTCTGGGATTTTAACCTCTTCAAGGAGATAATTTCAATTATGAAGTGAATATTCCATCACACTTTAAAGCTGTACTAATGTCTTTAAATCTTTCTCAGTTTAAAACTGTTGTCACAAGGGGTTTTGGAACTCGACTTTCTACTTTGGTCTGCTTGACTCAGATGCTACAGTGTCAATTGTGAAGATGCATCAAGGCCTGGTTGCAGGGACAGATGAGCAAATTCTTGGCTACCATAAACCAGCACAGCTGTATTGAAGCCAACAGAACTACGTGGAACCTCCTATGAGCTGGAATTTCCTACTGTTCCAGTTTCCTGTGTGAATTTCTCTTTTGGAACTTCTTCTTCATGTGCTTTTATTTTTATTTTTAAAAAAAAGTCCATAGATACCATTGATATATCACCTTTGAGCCTTGTGAAATGAGTGTGGGTGTTAACAAGGAATAGATAAATAATAAAAAATAAAAAAAGAGATAAAGAGAAAACATGATTTTAATACCTTTCTAAGATATAAATAAGAAAATGGACTCATGCCTCTCACAAATTTGCAGTAGACAGACTACAAGAAATCCCGAGGGGTTCACACTAAACCTTGGAATGCTGCAGAGGATCTGTTCCTGCTGCAGCTGAGTGCTCTTCTGTCAGGGTGTTTGTCTGTTCCTGTATTAGTTATGCCAGAAAAGTCCTGGAACCAATGATGGACACTTGAGTGTTACCTGAGAACAGATGGCTCTGTTCTCTTGAAACGATATTTAAGGAGCAGCTTGGTGATAGTCTCAGAGTTTTACTGATGTAGATGTTTAGCCTTCAAGGATTCCCTGGCAGTCAAACAACAGCTGGAACAGTTTTGTGACTAAGCTTGGGTACACAGGATTCCTGGTAAAATGATGAATTTAGGATCCATTGATGCATATCTTTAATGAGCTACTTTGCCAGTCGTGGTATGGCAATGTAGGAACAATTTTTGAGATGGAACAAGTGGTACAGAGATCTCAGCTGTGTTATCCCACATGGGAGTGTTTCTGTAGTCACTGGTGGGTGTTGCACTAAACTCAGGCATTATGGGGTTGTTATTACATGGAACTCTCATTATCCAGTTATCAATAATAATACAAAGGCAGTCTGGAAGTTACTTTGCAAGCCAGTGTGGATTTGGCCCTGATAATTGAAATTATTATTGCCTAAATCACTTTTATAAGATTTAATTTATTGGACTTTCTAATGTGGCTGTAAGTTATGCACAGATTTTGGTCAGTGACACTTAACAAGTAAAAATATATATTTTAGGGAGAAGTGGTTACCTTTCCCAAACATCTTTAAGTGATCAAACAATTACTTCTGTATTTGCATGTGTCTGTCTCTCCAGATGGTCAGAATCTATGTGAATGTAGAAGGCCTGCTTTTTAATACTGAATTACTCCCTTACTTTTAGCCAACATAATATTAAGAATTTTGAGAATATGTTATGCAAATGGTGATTGCTTTTACGTAGCTCTTTACTTATTTTATGAAGAAATCTGCTTTACACAAAATTTGCTCTTTATGGTACTTAATGAGCAGTTGTTTATACAGCTGAATAAGAGAGAAATGGGTCAACAATGTTCAATACCAATTTCTGTCTTGTACTTATAAGGTAGAATGTGAAATTGTTCTTGACTATTATCTTCTCTTGTGAGTCTTAGGCTGTCTATTCCTGAGCTGGTAATTAAACATTAAATGCCACTTTTGAGAGGTCATGAACATTTACAGTGATTGCAATACTGTATTAATATACTAGAGAGAGGTACTTTGAGTTTTAAAGCAGGCAGAGGAAAACTTAATGAGAGAATAAGCTAATTCTGTCTCTTTAGCCTTATCGAAACCTGTGATTTTTATAGTCTCTGTTTTCTCAACTCTGAGGTGGTGTGCCTAGAGTCAAATTGTAGAAGGATATTTCTATCCTAGAAAAAAAAAAGATTGAAACTGATAATTAAAAAAAAAAAAAATCCAAGCCCTTCATGAAAACAGAATTTTAGAAATAGATGTCCTTGAATAGTTCAAGATGAAAGTACATCCATTTTCAGAAAGCAAGATGTACATTGCTGTCCCAGTAAGAATAAAAGAGAATTAAATAGTTGGATACCCCTTAAACTTTTAATGTTTTGTGGATTTTTACTATTTTTACATAAACCATTAGAGACATGACAGCTGAATTATTAATTGGAATAATTTTCTCCTTTAAGTTGTTTTCTGTAAATATGCTTTCTGTAAATATTTCTACAGAGTGCCTTTTAATTACAGCCCCTCCATGGGCAACGATGATGGAGGAAATTAATAAAATATATGCAGAACTCGATTCATTTCTATGATTTCCACAATTTGGACCATGTTCTTCAGGGCCTGACATGCTCAGACAGTTCTTCCTGGACTCAGTGAAGTATTCCTCAGCATAAGAGGATTGGCTCTGTAACATCCTGCCTGCCAGGACCTCCTCATCGCTCCCAGGTCCTGCAAGCCACAGGAGTGGCTCCTCCTGCTCTTCAGAGCCTTGTTCTCCCCCCAGGTGGCACACAGCCAGGTATGATGCATCCATGGCCTTCCTCCCCATGTGCCCTCGGCCCCCAACGGCAGCTGAAGGATCTGCTCCATTCTTGGTCATAAATGTCACTGATGATCAGCTGTCATTTCAGACAAAACCAGGGGCTGTCATGCCACTGTCAGAAATGAACTTTGCTTTTCTTGTCTCTGGGGGCAATGGCTTGGGGGACTGGTGGGAGTTCTTTGTGTGAAGCCTTCCCTCCTCAGACTAATGACTACTCTCAGCTGATTTCAGCCCCAAGCCTTTTCATGGCATGGAGACCTCAGTGTTTCTTGTCCAAAAAGTACTGTTCAAATGGATGTTTTATCAATTTTTGAATGTTTACAGATTTGGGAAGATATTGGTATCCTGAAGAGACCCTGCAAGAAAGATGGAGAGAGACTGTTTACAAGGGCCTGGAGTGCCAGGGCAAGGAGAAATGGCTTCCCAGTGAAAGAGGAGAAATTTAGATGGGATCTTGGGCAGGAATTGTTCCCTGGGAGGGTGGGCAGGCCCTGGCACAGGGTGCCCAGAGAAGCTGTGGCTGCCCCTGGATCCCTGGCAGTGCCCAAGGCCAGGCTGGACATTGGGGCTTGGAGCAGCCTGGGACAGTGGGAGGTGTCCCTGCCATGGCAGGGGTGGCACTGGATGGGCTTTAAGGTCCCTCCCAACCCAAACCATTCCATGATTCTATGATGATGCCATTTAACATTGTGGAATATTAACCTATTATATTAGGTTATATAGCAGCACAGAGAGGGCTAAATTTTTTATTTATCACCTTCTCCAAGCAATGTCGTAGTGCCAGTTTGGGAGCCATCCATCATGTCTCTGACATGGTTATTCAGCAAGTCAGAACTGATAAATCTGAATTATCTGGTCTCACTTGTCAGCACAAATGTCATCCTTGAACAAATGCAAAATCAATTGCAAACCAAAGGCTATGCTCCTGCCAACTGTTAACTATTGACTGCAGAATAAGTTACATGTTTCCTAGTGATTAGCAAATTTTGGCAAGCTTCTGGACTCCCAGCTTAGTTTGGGAATTAGGATCATATATACACTTTGCAGAGGCAGCGAGGTAAAGCACATAATGGATCTCGTATTGTGCTCTGGAACATAATTCCTCAGCTAATTCAGTTTCTCTGCACCTCCCTTCTCTTTTCCCATGGTGAAAAAAAATGAAGTTATAAAGTCTGCTAAATGACTAATCCGGAAGTTCCTTAAACTTGCTATTAATTACAAGCTACTGGCCATGCAGACCAGAATGCTGCTGGTTTCCATAGTTCAGGAGATGTTGGAGAAGGATTTCTACACCTCAGCAGGTCTAACTGCATGGGTTGACTTCACCATCAAACATTTTTAGATATGTTATTCTCCTGTATCTACATAATAAAGTATAATATCAAAAAAATTATCTGTATACCGTCTGTGCCAGTGATCCTGGCCCCCAGAGAAGAAAAGAAAAGAGAAAAAAAGAAAAAAGAAGAGAAAAAAAGAGAAGAGAAGAGAAGAGAAGAGAAGAGAAGAGAAGAGAAGAGAAGAGAAGAGAAGAGCCCCCCCCAAGAAACCCCAAACCAAAAACTACTCCAAAACCCCCAAAACAACAACAACAACAACAATTCCACAAAAAAAACCCCACAAACAAACAAATAACCAAACAAATAAATAAACAAAAAATCCACCCCCCAAAAAGAAAGAAAACTTTAAGATAAATACTGGAGCAATGGAAAAAGAAATAAAAGTTCCAGGACAGTCTTAGTGTTGACTGCTTTAACTAATTTAATGAGATTTTTAATATAGAAAAAGCATAAGTTAAATTAAAAAAAATATCTTCTAATGAAGTATTTTTATAGGGGGATATTTTATGCCTCCTCTGTCTGGTTTTATATCTTTCATTTGCTGAGTGAAAAAAGAGATGGTTCTTTTTCTCTGTTTTTGGCAACCCCCTGGAGTTAAAAACATGAATAGAAGTGTACATACATCCTCTGGTAACTGATCCTCATTGCCATGCAGAGAGCAATGGGAAAATCCTGTAGGTGGAGAGAGGTGGCTCTCTCCTATGGCTCTGTGCCAGTGATAGGAAGAGGGACTGAGATTTTTATTCTTGAGATTTAGAGATCTCTAAACATTAAAAGTAAGTAAGAAATGTTGAAAATGTGAAAGCATCTATTAATTCCTCCTTCAGTAATTAGTGAAAAGTCAGTTGAAAAATGAGAGACTTTTTTGCGTTCTAAAATATGAGAAGTTGATACAGTCCTTCAGTTCTGGTGCCCCCAACACAGAGGGGACCTGGAGCTGCTGGAGCGAGTGCAGAGGAGGCCACGGAGGTGCTGAGGGGACTGGAGCCCCTCCCCTGTGGAGCCAGGCTGGGAGAGCTGGGGCTGCTCAGCCTGGAGAGGAGAAGGTTGTGTGGAGACCTCACAGCACCTTCCAGGGGCTGCAGGGAAACCAGAGAGGGACAATTCCTCAGGGACTGCAGGGCCAGGAGCCAGGGAATGGCTTCCAGTGCCAGAGGGCAGGGCTGGATGGGATCTTGGGCAGGAATTGTTCCCTGGGAGGGTGGGCAGGCCCTGGCACAAGGTGCCCAGAGAAGCTGTGGCTGCCCCTGGATCCCTGGCAGTGCCCAAGGCCAGGTTGGACACTGGGGCTTGGAGCAGCCTGGGACAGTGGGAGGTGTCCCTGCCATGGCAGGGGGTGAGGGAGGTGAGCTTTAAGGTCCCTCCCAACCCAACCCATTCCATGATTCTGCGATTCTATGACAAAACTTTCCATATCCAGTTTTAATACTTAATTCCATTTCTCCTTGGCCCATACACAATAAGTGGTGAATACAAATATTGACTCAACATATAACTCATAACTCAGAATCACAATATTTTGTTTCTAAGAGTTTCTGAAAGCAGCTAGAAACTAATGATTCTGATATTTTTAGCCACTGGATCTTCAGTGGCTTTCAGAAAGGTCTGTGAATTTTTTGCTTCATCACCTAAGGGCTTGTTTTGCTTTTTTTTTACAACAGCAGACGCACATCCAAACTGCAGAACAGCATTTACCACGTGAAATCTGAGCAGGATGGAGTACATGCAATGCTGGGAAAGCAGAGAATTAAAACTGCTGTCCAAGATGTAAAATCACAGAAGGCAGTGGGTGTTCTGCAGCGAGCAGGCAGCCACACTTCATCACACTCCCCAGGCCACTTGTTTTGTAGCCATTTAATTCCCCAGCAGGGGCCCTCCACTCCAGTCACACTTCCTTAGCAATTCTCCACATTTGATCGATTATTCAAATAGCTGACTATGTTTTCAGACCTGCAGAGTTTTTCAGATGCACTTGTGCAAAAAGTTTATGGGTTAATTACTTATCTTAATATATAATTTAGAGGACAATATTTCTTATTCTGCATATTAGTTTTCATGCCATGGCAAATTACTAATACTCAGATATTTTAGTCCTCTAAAGCACAAGAAATTCTTTGCTAACTTAAATAAACAGCTTAGCTCTTTCCCTTCTAATGCAAAAGTCCTCTCATAAATTATTTTTCTTTCGTTAATTCTACTTTTTGAAACACTTACTACTAATTGATCTAGCTGAAAAATCTACCTTCTCTTCTCTGAGGTTCATACATGAAAACCTCTCCTCCTACATGACAACATTCTTCTTTGTAGCATTGTTTTCCTTTGCACCATTTATTGTTTCTTTAGGGCTACTCTGAAAGTGAACTAATTAAGCTTCCTTGAAGAGATTTTGAAAATCAACTGTTTTAGGTGAGGAGGTAAAAGCTAATCTAGTCTCGGGTATTAAAAATTTGGATTTCATTATAGATTTAGCTATTCCTAATTAGCTGATGTGATGGCTGCTTCTGAAAAGTGCTGCATTGCTCTTGACATGTTATGGTGGTTTGTCCTGCATGGTGGACAGTCTGTCCTTGTCAGCCTTGTCCTAACTCCAGTTCACCTGCCCTAGAAATTACCTGTCCTTTAGGGTGCTCTTTGGAGGAATAAATCAAGATAAGGAAAAAAAGTGATAAAGATAAGAAAAAAATGCATGTAGTTCCACTAAGAACATTCTTTAAAATAAAAAGTGTTCAGCATAACACGTACGTAAGGTTTGGCATCAACCTTGATTAATAATTCATTAATTATTTTTTATGCTACTGACAATATGTGAAAACTCTTTTGAACCTATAGCAATATATAATATTTCTTGAAAAACATTTCCAGCTTGAAAATCTGGTTTGGGAGGAATTGTTTAACCAGCCATAGAAACTGTGACATCTTTAGCACTGATTTGGCCACATTTAAAAGGAGAATGCAGTGGCTGCAGAGGTGAAGAGCACTGGTTGAGCTTGCCACTGGATGTCACTTTATTTGGCATCCCCTAAAGCCTTTGTCTTTGAAGTTCATTCTAAATTGGTCCTAACAGGCTTCTCAGGATTCTACAAAGAGCCAAAAATCACTGTGTATTTTTGTTATTCATTGATGGTGTGATCCCTCCAGAATGATGGAAGTTCTCTGTTATGTGATCCTCACATTTTATATCTCACAGCCAAGCTCTGAGCACAGACTTTGCCAAACCTTTTCTTGGACCAATAAACCTGTGAGCAAAATGAGCAGCCTGTGACCACCCAGCTAACCAGAGGAGTGACTGAGAGGGGCATGTCCCCTCTACTTCAGAGCTTTCAAGCTCTGAGTTTCATACCTCCTGCCAAAAGAAGGAAAACTCACATTTTGACCTTTCTAATTTATTTTTTTTAAGTTGTGGCTTAGTATTCAAAGCTGACAGAGAGGAGTCCTTAGATGTGCTGTATCCACTGCATTGCTCAGACCCAGCATAAACTGTAAAAACTAGAATTAGTTCTAGAAAAAGATGAAATCAGCAATTGGCATCACATTACAGGAGAGGAGCTGTTGCAGATCTCTTCAGTCCATTGTGTTTGCAGAGCTCCAGCAGCCTGTCCACGTTACAGTCCTGACAGTGCCAGGAATATCCAGCTCCATTCCCCACTAAAAGGCAGGACTCAGAATAGATCTCCACCTGATCCCTCACTGACAAGTCCTTCTTGCAAAACCAAAAAGGGAAAATGCCTTTTCTTGAAGCAACACATTTGTGAAGTTATTTTGTTTTTCCAATTTATCTTTTCATAAAAAGATAAAGAGATTCAGCTTCTTCCCCCCACACATATACCAGCTCTCCCAGAAAGGATTACTTTTCAGTAGTTTCTCTCATTACCCAGAAAAAAAGAGAGGAAGAATCCTTTGAAAACTGTTTGGCAAATTTGGGGGCCAGATTCTTTCCATCTATTTATCTCCTTTCCCGTTTATTCATCAGCCTTATCAGCAGCAGACACAACACTGTGAGATTGTGATCTTTCTACAGCCATGGAATACTTCAGTAAAATTAAATTTTCCTTCCAACTGCCTCTGTTTTAGAAAAGTCTGTATTTTTTGATGATTGAATCCTTGCCAGCTTTGGTGGTAAGGTCATTTATAGCATGTATGTGCACAAAGTGCTGCAGTTCAATAAGAACTGTACCTGTGCTAAAAAAATAAATACAGTTTCAAGCTGTGGGAAAGTAGAAGGTTCACCCTTTGCACTCTAAGCTCTCATCAGATTTTTACTGTTCTCTGCTGTTTTGTTCTGTTATTATGATGTTCTTTGAATTGCCTAAGCAGTCAATGGGAGAACTACTTACCTGCCCTCCACAGCTCTTGACATCAGCTAAACAATGCATGAAAGTGTTTTATAGAAAGAGACAGACAGGGGAAGAGATATGGAGAAACTAGAGATATAAAGTGACATTACACATTTTATGAAATGACAAAAGAAAACACGCTGAAAGTCAAAAGCTTTCAGTAGCAGCAGCATTTTTAAAAGGCCTGGTATCACAGTAAATAAGATTTTTCAGAGCCTTTGGCAGAGGGAATAAGATTTTGTTATTATTCTCTATTGGTAAATTATCCTTGAAAAAAAGAAAGGTGCTTCTAGGAAATAGTAACTAATGTTAAAAAAATATACTCCTGGCAAACAAGTAATGCTTTTACAATAGAATCTTATCCAAAGGAAAAGTTTATGGCACAGTTATGGTGGGGATAACATCTTTGAAAATTGCATGACTTATTAGAAGTGAAAACTTCTAATCAGTTAATTTTGTGCAGTGTTAAATCTTTCCATACACAGGTGTTGTAGCTCCATTCTAATTTTCTTATTCTTCTTCTTCTTTGTTGTTCTGCTCTGGCAAAATGGTGACTTAGCCCTGCACATTGGTAATAACTGGAAAAATTACAGGCTGCTCATATTTGGGATGGTGAGGATGGCATTTCAAAGAACTTGACGTTAGTTTTAGGCTGTTAAAGTAGGATGATAGAGTCCCAGAATGGTTTGGGCAGGAAGGGACCTTAAAGCCCCTCCAGTGCCACCCCTGCCATGGCAGGGACACCTCCCACTGTCCCAGGCTGCTCCAAGCCCCAATGTCCAACCTGGCCTTGGGCACTGCCAGGGATCCAGGGGCAGCCACAGCTTCTCTGGGCACCCTGTGCCAGGGCCTGCCCACCCTCCCAGGGAACAATTCCTGCCCAAGATCCCATCCAGCCCTGCCCTCTGGCACTGGAAGTCATTCCCTGGCTCCTGGCACTGCAGTCCCTGAGGAATTGTCCCTCTCTGGTTTCCCTGCAGCCCCTGGAAGGTGCTGTGAGGTCTCCACACAACCTTCTCCTCTCCAGGCTGAGCAGCCCCAACTCTCTCAGCCTAAAAAATCAGTCACTTGATAATACAGTATCAAATCCCTAAACTATCAGTAAGCTGATAATTATCAGTAATCTGATAATTGTCAATAATCTGATAATTTAGGATTTGATGTTGCCTTTACTTAGTGAAAAATTTCAATTCCCTTTCAGGCTGGACAAGCTGTGGCTGTTGATGTGATTTTCCCCCGAATGAATTCAGGATGGGCAGCTCAGAAGCTAATTCCTGGGTGGGAGGAACAATCCAGCTGTATGTTCCAGTACTAGGAGAAAAATATTATTTTACATGATTAAATTAAACAGTCCTTCAAAGATGTAAATGGCAAATGATTTATTGTCAGATTTGTGCCAGATTTCATACAGGTGCCAATGGAGTCTGGCTTTCATGCAAATTTTCAATATATTGAACCCAACAGACAGATCTTCACACAAAGTCTAGACAAAGATAATGAAGGATGTGCACGCTTACCTAAGGTCATAACTGGTATTGTAAGGAAAAGTTGGGGAAAAAAATTGTAGTTTAATGGTGAGAGAAGAGCAGTAGGAAGAAGAACTCTGAAATTCTCATCCTGGCCTTGCTGCTGCCTTGCTGTGTGCCCTTGGGCCAGGAGTGTGGCATTCCTGTTTCTTACTTCAGCTGCTTTAAAAATCAAGTATAATGCTTCTTACAAGTCCCTTCCTCTCAGGGATGATGTGAATCTGAATTAATGCTTAAAAAGCACTTTTAGATCCTGTAATTGAGGCCCTGTGTAAGTGCAGTATATTAATATTTTACTCAATACAGTAATTCCTGAATTTTAAGCAGGAAACCTGCTGTTAAATGGTATAGTTGGCATGGGTGTAAATATTAAATTGTTGCATCCAAATTAGACTTTAAATCATGTTTCCTCGTGGAAAAGCTACCATAGCAATCATTCCATTTTCAGCTGGAATCTGCCTGGGTAGGATTTAGTACAAAGTAATTTCTGAATCCGCTGATATCTCTTTAACTTCGGCAATACAGGCAGCATTTTGTTAGATTTCCATTTGACAGATACAGATGACAATCAAATTATTTTTGTAATGAGGCATCCAGAAATACACAGAGCAGAGGGGCAACAAATGTTGCTTTGAATTAATATTTAAATCTCATTGTTTGAAACAGTCCTCTTGAAAGAAAATCATGACTGATTTTTAATAGCATGGAAGCCCCTAGAGTCCTTCAACTCTATCAGCTCTGTAGTGTCAGTCTCTTTTAATCAGTCCTTCTTTTATCACTAAGCCCTAGATGACAGCCTGAAGTTTCACCCTGAGGTGTAAAGCAGTGAAATATATATGTGACTTGTCTGACTTCAACTTTAAAAGAATCGCATGGAAGCAGAAGGACAAATGCTCTCCTGATTGCATTCGGCTTGCTGCATGTCATTGAAAATGGAATTGGCAAAATGGAGAGGCCTGAGAAGTAGGAAATAGCAATTTTCGAAATAATGACATTTTCTTTTACATGATAATGGTCAAAGTCAGTAGTCATATAAACCTCCACATTGAATTGTAAAATCTTCAAACTGACAGGAGGAGCCTAATTCACATAAAACCAAAGCCAGAGCTCTCAACTGATGTGAAAGGACCTCAAATGTAGTGACTCACATCACATTCTGGCTCAGGAAAATACAATGTCTTGTGGCAAATACCCCAGAGCTGCATCTCAACACAGATATTTTTTTATTTTCTCTCTTGCACAGTATTGCTTGAACTATGTTACCTCTCTTCATTCAACCAAGGACAGTCTTTAATAGAGATTTTTTTAATGATCCCTTATAGAGTTCGTAGGGAATTTGAAGATATTTCAGTAAAAATGTATAATTGGGAACACAAAAATGAGTTTGCCCAACTTCCTGTAGTTATCTCCATTTCTCTATGTACCAAGATGGATTTTTAAAATGCAATGTGGCCTGAATCCAGTGAAATGAGTGAAAAATTCCACCTCTTAGGTCAGATTCCACATGTAGACCTTGGTTCCCCCGGGCTGTGAGTCCTTTGGGCAGTGAACAGCTATGGCCAATATTAATGTGCAATTAATAGCTGATTTTCAAAGCCTCTTCTGTCACATTACCTAAAAATGTGACTGAATAGTGGTTTAGTGCTACGGACCTCTTTGGCTTTTTATATTGTGTTTGCACTTTAAAGTGCTTACAATCATGATAAAACTTTGTTCTTTTAGTTGTGTTCAGAGACCATTGATTATTTTACCTTAATGTGGTGAATAATGCCCAGAACAGGTGATTAATTATATCTTTAACTGTTTGGCTCTATTAAGATAATTTTGTTACTGCTTTTTGTTCTTTTTAAGATACCACAAGTGAAATTGATAAAAATATGCCCAATTTTTTATAAAATGAAAAGGAATATATTTGCCAGAGACCAAATCCAGATTAATACAGCTGCACTGCTTCCTCCAGCCTCTTAAAGCTGATGTGCCTCATGATATAACAAACTCTAGAAGTGCTTTATAAAAGCAGAGGTAATTTTTTCCTGGTTCTACTGGTGAATCACAGGGGTGTAATAAGGATGCAGCAATACATTTATGCAAATCTATAATGCCAATCTTAGACGGGGCTTACACTAAATGACGACTTTTGTTCCTTTATGTAACAAGGAAAAACACTGGAAGTGTTTGTAGTTTAAATGCTTTTGGGTGTAGTGCAGCTGCGAATCCAGGACGTTTGGAAAGCTGAAAAATATCAGTAGAGGGAGCTCCTACTGCATTTTTTGGGAAAGATTCTTCCTAACCTTTGGTGGACAAGCCGTTTGCAGCTCCTGGGAGGAAGCTGCCCCTTGTGATGTGCTCTCTGACTGCTTAGCAGCGCATTTGAGGCAAACAACAGAATAACACGGAAGGAAAATGGCTTAATATCCATCTGCCTTGTCATCTTTGGTGGATTATGGATGGATTGCAGGCTGCAGACCCCATACAGCACCATTGTTCCACTTCCCTCTTTTTTCTCCAGGATCTCACATTGAACCTTTTCAGTCACCTCAAATGTCAAGCTGGGACTGAAAAAAATCAATACTCAGAAGAATTTGGTGTGACACGGGGGAATGTAATTTGTCAAAGTAAAAGGGAAAGAGAACAAAACAACATGTTTTTTCCTCAATATCCCATGTCGTCTTGATCAATAGGATATAATATTTGCTGGTTTCAGAGCCTAATGATGGATTCCCAATGTTCTGAAACATCTTGAGGGTGTCATTTACTCATTTTCTCACCTGCCTGTTCCAATAAGTAAGAAAGCAGCTTGAGGAGATCAAACATTGCTGACCTTCTCTGTGCAGAGTTCCTCAGAAATCTTCTCCTGTGGGATGGTTGCTTTGACAGAAAGGAATTCCTGGACACTGTTCCTAAGGACAAAAGACCCCTGGCATGGCTGGAGGGGGTCAGGGGCAGCACAGGTTGAGTCTCTCTTCAGGCTTCTTCCATTCCCAGCTCATTCTCGTGCCAGGGGCTCAGTGGCTCAGCTCTGCACTGTCACTGAAACAGGGACAGTGGGGCTGGAGTTCCACTGAAACCATGCCTTTAACACACTGCTGAACTCAGCTGAGTGATTGCTTTACAAATCTGCCCAATGTTTTTGGCAGTGAGATCTGCCCAAAACGTAATCTCTTGCCTTAAAGCTTCTTTCTGCTTGTTCCTCAGTTAAAGGTGTTGGTCAGGCAAATCCCCATCTTCCTGTTTGGGAGAGCAAAGCAACAGATTATTTGTGTTTTCTTTTGTGTTAAAGAAACTTCAGGCTTTAAAATATCTTGGGATATTCATGCTANAAGTAAAATTTAACCAGGACAGTTTTGGTCAGTTTAAGGTATTTAGATTTCTGAGTACACATGTAGGTATTTAATAAGGTTTCCAGAATCACTGCGATTCCTTTCAGCTTTTAAAGCTCACATTTCTTGATGTGTAATGCTTTCCAAGTCTTAGGCTTAAGTGACTAATGTGGCTGAGTGTCATTCTTAAAGTATTAAACCCACATTTGGTTCATAGGTTGATTCAAATTGCAGTTGCCTTCATGACTGGATTTATTGAGCAGCTCATGGTTAACTGACTCACTGAATTCTTGTGTCTTATAGACTGGGGATCAGCCAGAAAGAAGAGTTTAACCTGAAAGCTGTACTCTTTATTCAATGGCTTAATGGATATTCAGGGTTTTTTTAGAAGAATCAATTTACTGAATCATCCTTAGTTTCTTTCTTCACACAGTTTAGAGTATTTACTATGAAGCCTCCCACTTAAAAGATGAATGTTTAAGAAATATTTTTCATAAAATAATGAGAGATGCTGACAAGTATTTATTTTACTTTGTGCCTAATTGTTTCCCTTGGGCAAACTGAGGAATTTTTCAAATCTGATGATTGTTCTATGTGTGTTGTATCATGTTTACAAATCATCAGAAGATTTTAAAATCCATTTAGTAATTGACAATATAATATTCAGTTACATCAAAAGTCCAGATCCTTGAGGGAATTTTTAATTTGCCATACATATTTGGTTTTGCAACTTTTCAGGAAATAATACATTTCCACTTATTTGCATAAGTTAATCCTTCCTCATTTTGAAATTTTATTCTGCTGAGTTGTGTTCTAGATACCAATGAGGTCAAAGAAATCTTTGTTACAGGCTCAGTCAGAATGTGTGCAATGCAGAAATATTTATGCACATCTCCTCAGTTTAGTCCAATTGAAAATAAAAATAGTGGCACGAGGGAAGAAAGGCCAGCTTATGGATTGATGCTGTAGCCTGAAACCTTACCATGAATACTGGGCACTGCAGACCTCTCATCTTTATGACATGTATTTTAATTAGTGTGAAGAACTGGCTATAACACGTGTAAGAAGGACACATTGAGCTGCTGGATGACAAACCCACCCAGAAGAAGGTGTGGCATGGGAGCTGCTGGCTCTGCAGGCGGCTCAGAGGAACAGCTCTGCTTGTAAAATTCCTGGGAATGCTGACTCTGAGTGGTGGCTGCAGTGCAGTGCCTTGGAGTGCACCACAGGGTCACAGAATGGGTTGGGTTGGAAAGGACCTTAAAGATAATTTGATTCCAACCCCCTGCCATGGTCAGGGACACCTCCCACTGTCCCAGGCTGCTCCAAGCCCCAATGTCCAACCTGGCCTTGGGCACTGCCAGGGATCCAGGGGCAGCCACAGCTTCTCTGGGCACCCTGTGCCAGGGCCTGCCCACCCTCCCAGGGAACAATTCCTGCCCAAGATCCCATCCAGCCCTGCCCTCTGGCACTGGGAAGTCACTCCCCTTTGTCCTGTCCCTACATGCTCTTGTAAAAATCCTGGCCCACCTCAGCAGACTCTCCAAAATGTACGACTGCAGAAGTGCCATTTTGTTTTTTAGAGTGAAAAGGAGATAATTATGCTTTGATTATGGGTATTTTTATGCTCCCTGTAGATATATTGATGATAATCCCCTGGCCTGAGACATTTTATTCCATTCTTGAGTAAAGGCTTTCATATTTTATCGAGGCTTTTCCTGGAGCCAGCCTTAAGCACTAACAAGAAAAATGACGGCTTGAGGCTCTGATTCAGCCTCAACAACTTAGCCCAGTGCTCAAAGGCACTTAGGGGCTGTGACAGAGCTTTGCAAGACCTAACTCCGGGCATCTGACCACCAGGCCAAACCCCTTGGCACCGAATCCTGAGCTGAGGATGCTTGTGTGCTCTGCAGGCAGAATCCTGCACTTGAGGTGTGCAGATCAAAAACAAGAGGGATGTGCTGTTTCTTCTGCTACCTTTGGCTTTTTACGTGGCTGAGTGCCCAGCCTTTCCCGTGTGCCTGGTGTGAGTGGTGCTGAAAGAGGGATGGAATGAAGAGACACAAAAACCTCAGTGGAAGGATCCTGAAGTGCTGACAGCACTGGGAGCTCACAGCAACCCTCCCGTGCTCATGGAAGCCTTGGGTCATTGTGTGGGGTTCCTTAAGATAGATCTGGCCTTTGGATCCACTAGGCACAAGTAGGTGACTTTATTCAGCTGTAGTTCACAGCTCCCAGTCTCTCATGAAGGTAGAATCCTAATTCCTTTAAAAAAATAACAGGAATAACTGTCACTGTCAGGAGAGAGGTAACATTCCTGTCTTTTAGTCCTTCCCTCTTCCTCAAAGAATTATCCAGTCTTTTGGAAATTTGAGTGCCCAGTTAGGAATGATTTGTTTTAACACCTGTGAATGCAATCCCCATTGCACACCCTTTGGGAGAGTTCTATAAATCCCAGACTGCACTGCTTCGCTCATTTTTTCCCCCATGTTCAGCTCACCCCCTTTCATTCTGTTACGTGGTGAAGATCAGCTCACAGAACAGAAGGGAGGGAGAGCAGCTTCTCTCCTGCACCACAGCTTCTAACTGTGAAAATTGACCATTTCCCCTTTGAGTGATCCCAGCAATCTCTAGCATTTGCCTTGACTTTAGGTTTCAGTAAATGTAAAAATCAAACCAATATACCATATTTCTCATTACTTCAATGGAGAATCGTGCACACTGCAGCCTCCTTTGAAGTTAATTGAAGAGTCTTGGCCTCCATTGACTCTGGTTTCAGTTTTGGTTTGGCAATAAAACTTCAAACTGAACGAGTTGTGGCTGCTGTAGTTCTTATTTCATTTCTATGGAAAGTTCTTATTGTACCCACAAGCACATAATAAGTGCTGAAAAATGCCTCATTCCTAGCTCATATTTTGCTGACAGAGTAGATAATTTGCACATGTCAGTACTTTCTGTGGGTAAAGTTAGAATTCCTCAGCTTTGGCTTTTTCCCAGTTGATGTCACAAAACTGGCCATGAAACCAGACAGAGAAATTTTAACCAGGACGTATTTGCTGACAGTTGTAAGATGTCTGACTAAGGACTAGAAGGTAATTGAGAGTAGATGACACCAATTTATGATGGGAAGTCATGTTTGGCCAATGTGATGGCCTTTGACAAGGAAATAACTCCGTGGAAGAAGGGAGAGCAGTGGAGGCTGCTTGTCTTGAGTCTGGCAAGGACTTTGACACAGTCTCCTGTAACTTTACAGACAAAGTGATGGAATACAGACTGGAGAAATAGGCAGAGGGCAGGACTGACACCTGGCTGAACTCCTGGGCTCGGGGAGATGGAGATCAGTGACACAAAGCCCAGCTGGAGGCTAATCCTGAGTTATGTAGCCCAGGTGTCACTATTGTCATCAGCACTGTTCAACATCTCCGTGACTGGCCTGGGTGATGGCACTGAGGGCACACTCAGCAGCTTGCAGAAGACAAAACTGGGAGAATTGTTAACACACCAGCGGGATGTGCTGCCATTCAGAGGGACCTGAATGATTCAGGCCAGAGAACCAAGATGAGAAAAACCTCGTGCAGTCTGACAAAGGGAAATTAACAGAGGGGAATGCCAAGTCCTGCCTGTAGGCAGGAAAAATCCCACACATCAGCACAAGCTGAATGGGGATCAAACAACTGGAGAGCAGCTTTGCAAGGAAGGACCTGGCAGTGCTGGTACACAACAAGTTGCACAGGAGAAAGCAATCTGCCCTTGTGACAAAGGAGGCAGTGGAGTGTCACCAGCACAGGAGGGAGGTGATGCTTTTCTCTGCTCAGCACTGGTGGGACACACTTGCACTGCCATTTCCAGTTGTGGGGCCCCCAGCACAGACATGGACATACTGGATGGAATGCAGAGAAAGGCCACAAGTGTGGTTAAGGGATTGATGCAGTTACAGCTTCCTTGTGAGGTGGGGGAGGGACAGGCACTGATCTCTCTGTGTGACCAGGGACAGGTCCTGAGGGAATGGCCTGAAGTTGTGTCAGGGCAGGGTTAGGTTGGATATTAGAAAAAAGTTCTTCCCCCAGAGGGTGCTGGGCACTGCCCAGGCTCCCCAGGGAATGGGCACAGGCCCGAGGCTGCCAGAGCTCCAGGATCTTGGGACAACACTCTGATGTGACTCTTGGGGATGGTCCTGCAAAGGACCAGGAGTTGGACTCAATGATCCTTGTGGGTCCCTTCCAGCTCAGTTTATTCTGAGACTCTGATGTGATTAAGAAGAGGCTGAAGGGAGCTGGGACTGTTGTGCCTGGAGAAGGGAGGCTCAGGAGATCTTCTTGATGTGTATTTGGAGCCAATGGGTGAAGTAAAGAAGACAAAAGCAGACTTTTCTCTGCTGCAAGCAGTGACAGGAGAAGACACAGCAGACACATAGAGGATATTCCATTTAAAGAGTGTAAGTCTGTAAAATGTTCTTATAGACATTGAATTGTCTGTCAATTTTACCGATGTAAAAATTCAGAAAAACCTAAAAATATCGAAAGTATTTACAGAAGAAACACATGCTGATCTATAGAAAGAGTGTGTTTGATAAAAAAGGGTCATGTTGGAAAAGGGCCACCAAGTTGATGAGAGGGATGGAGCAGCTCTGCTGGCAGGAAAGGCTGCGAGAGCTGGGATTGTTCAGCCTGGGCAGGAGAAGCTTTGGGGTGACCTCAGTGTGGCCTTGCAGGGCCTGAAGGAGCTGCAGGAAAGATGGAGAGAGACAATTGCCAAGGGCTGGAGGGCCAGGAGCCAGGGAATGGCTTCCCAGTGCCAGAGGGCAGGGCTGGATGGGATCTTGGGCAGGAATTGTTCCCTGGGAGGGTGGGCAGGCCCTGGCACAGGGTGCCCAGAGAAGCTGTGGCTGCCCCTGGATCCCTGGCAGTGCCCAAGGCCGGGTTGGACACTGGGGCTTGGAGCAGCCTGGGACAGTGGGAGGTGTCCCTGCCATGGCAGGGGTGGCACTGGATGGGCTTTAAGGTTCTTCTCAACCCAAACCATTCTGTGAGTCCATGATTCTCTTATGCGTTTAAATTCCTTTAGATAATTAGTTTATGGCCTCACAATTCATAAAGGGGAAAAAGCATTGGAGCACAGGGAATGTTCTTATGCATCTACCAAAACAGCAAGAAAACATTCACACAGTCAGAGTATGAGTGGAGATGCACTACTTGTTGTGCTTAGAGTTAAATAAAAGTGGTGAGAAATAAATCTTATCTTTTTTCCATAAAGCAAACAGAATCCTACATTGAATCTGGGGTGTATTTTACTGTGCGACTGTTTAGAAATGATGAGTGAAGAGAGGTTATAAGGTGAAACCCAGTATGTTCATGTGTTTACAGAACCCAAGGTCAAGAAATGCTTGAAAAGACTATTTGGTTAGGTGTATGTATTGCAGGGTATGTAAATTTATTCATACATCAAATTCTGAAGAACATTCAACACTGTGGTTCTGAAGGCAGAGGTTTGCTGAGTTCTTAAACTCTAACTGAGTCTTAGGTCAGATAGACTGGGATTAATTACACTGAACAAGGCAAAAGTAGTTACCCTGAATAGCTGAGTTCATCCATGAATTTCATATATATTTGGGGCTTTATTCAATACCTCATGTAAAAACTCTGGGCACGCTTGTGTGGAAATCTGATAGAATATAGCCAAAATATTTAGGCAATTTCTGAAGCATAGCATGATTTTTAATGGCTAAAATAATAACAAAAAAGGGAATATCGCACAATTTTCATGCTGTGTTTTTAAATGAAAATTGTTCTGGCCATCCTCTATTCACTTGGAATGTTCCTGGGATTTGTATGACATTTTCAGAATGTTTCTGCAGCTCAACTACCTTGTGAAGCTTCAGCACATCTCTGGTGCCCATTCTGAGCTCTGCCCTGGTCTGCAGTGCTGGAGTCGGATGGAAGCTCCAGGAGCAAACAGGAGAGCAGCTCTGGCTACCCAAGGTGCTGAGAAGTCAAGCAATGAGGAGTGCAAGGAGCTCATGAATTCCCACACCGAGGGAATTGCTGGACTGGCCTTTCCAGCATCACACATCTGTGTTCTTCAAATTGCCTTACTGGGTCTTCCTCAGCTGTGTCCGTTCTCTGGGATGCGTCGCTCCTCAGGAAGTCAGCAGGAACCCCTCAGAGCACGAGGCCATACATGCACAGCCCTAATGGTTTGAGTTTAGTGGGCAATCAAGCATCCTTGAAGAAGCAAAGTGAATTTAATCCAAGCTCCTTTTTAAAATTTTTTTTAAATTATTTTTTAGTTTTATTTCAATGGCCCCCAGTATGCTGAACAGCACAAAGAATATCATGTGATGAATTCTGATTGATAATCAATGGATGCTCTGGTGAACTTATTACATGAAATCACAACAGACGACCTGACACTTCAGTGCATATCCCTCCTTTCTGAAGCGTTCTGCCTTCCGGGCTGGCATTCTCCTTTTCTGAGCTTCATTCCCCAGGGGACTGGGAGATTGAATTTAATGGTTAGCTGAGCAAGGATGAGCTGAACTCCGCTCATGTTAACTTAATCACTGCTCTCAATGAGAAAACTTATTTTGGGAGTGTTTATGCACCTTGTTTAGTCCAGTAACTGCAAATATAATATGCAAAAAAGGGATTGTTTTGAGACCCCTTACTGATCACATGTAATTTTGTATAATGTAGAACTCCGTGGTTAAGGATTTGCCGTCTTTGATGAGTTGCCTTGAGATTTTGAACCACTTGGAATCATACAAGACAAATTTAAGATTGCTCATGTAACAGATAAATCTGCTTTTTAATTGGCATGATTTTAAGTGTCACAACTCTTTATATGATACACTCCTGATAGTTACATATATTTGACTGAATTGAAGCACAGGATTTAGTGCTGAATTCTCTGTGTGAATTCTGCTGGCCCGGACTGTAAAAAAGAAGGACGTGCTAGGACATAGCAGGAGTAGTTGGCATCCTTTAGCCTAAACTCAAGCCTCAGTGATTAAATTCTACCAGAGCTAACAGAAACATCATTAATAGGTGCTGTGGAGACAGGAAACCCCAGGAACTCAGAACTGAACTGGGGGTGGAAGTGCACAACACTGCTGAGCTGAGCCCTTAAGCAAACCCTTTTCCTTCCCTGTTTTTTATCCTCTGACCAGTGCCTGTCTGACTCCAGTGAGGGGATTCAAGTCACTCTCCAGATGCACAAATTTTCTCACTTTTCATCTTACTGTTTTCTCCCCATCCTGCTGTGGAGGGGGAGTGTGTAACTGCTTTTGAGGTGCTCAGTTCCTGACTGGGAGGCAACACTTCACACCAGTAAAGGGGACCAAAGGAGAGCTGTGTGTGCATGGCAGGAACCTGAGACAGAGAGAAAAAGGGGTGAAAGCAGAGGAAAGGCTTGGGGTCATCTTTTTTTTTTTTTTTGTGATAACAAAGCATTCCATCATTTCAACTGCATTATCTGACCACATCCTCGTGAGAAGAACACAAGCAAAGCCCAGCAAGCTGCTGGAACACAAAGCAAATATTCACACAGCTTTGGCTAATAAGGACAAAACCAGTCAGAGATACCCAGTGCCCACCACTTCCTGCACCAGGACAGGGAACATGGCCAGCACCACCACTGCCTAAAGCTCTGCCAGTGCCTGAGGTCTCAGGTAAACCTAAAATAATAAATAATACTCAGATGGTTGTGTCTGAACATATACACAGTGCTCCCCAGGCATGGAGCCTCAAACCATTTCTCTAAAGGAGAAGCAGGAATGGAAGTTTCCTTTCCTACAGGCTTCAAATGAGCCCAAGTTATTTCCCCAGTCAGGCTGTATCAGTGAGTGACACTTCCCAAAGTGCAATTTTTGCAGCCTCTGAGAAGGCCTGGTTAAAGCAGCAGTTACCCATTCGTGTAACCTTTGCTGCTGGTAATTGAGAGTGTGCATTGCTCAGACAGCTTGGAATTAGAATTAGGCAGAGGGACCTTTCAAAGAAAATATGTAAAAGGCTTCATTCTGAGACCAATTAGAGCTAAGGTCAATCTTCTTTAGCCCGTCTCATTAGTGCTCTCTGGCAGCAAAACTTACTTCAAGACTCCAAATATTTGATTTCTGGATATCTTTTTGAATGGACAAGTCAATAGGGGAGGTGCCATCAAGATGTAAAAAGTCACTTAAGCTAATTATTGTGCAAATAACATGTGTACTTTTACATCATTTCCCCCCCTCCTATAATGGATTTAATCCTTTCGTATATCCATGCAATGGGTATCCATACAATGGATCTAACCCTGCATGAAGTCAATCCCTTTTTTTGAGTAGGCTCTGTGTCTTTCACTCGGTTGGGAGTTGATGCATTACATTAACGCTTCATGAATATCCTGCTCCCAAGTGAGGCACATCTGAAATGCATTGGGAAAAATAAATAGGAAAATAAATCCAGGTAAACACTCCCAGTTTGCTAAAGCCAGTGGAGTTTGCATGTGGGATCACCACACATCTACAGCTGTGAGTTTGACTGAAACCCTGTGAAATTGAACTCCACGTGTGGCTGTGTTATTGTAGCTACACAACAGAAATAAATACAGAAGCAGTTCATGTTCCATAAGAATACAGGGAGATAAGATCTATTTCCCTTCCTGGGTGTACCTAGAATATGTAATAGGCCAAAGATCTGAGTGCTCATTTATTTCCTTTATTTCTTGCTTTATGTCCTTGCAGGTGCTGAATTAAGCGCCTGGAATTCCAGACAAAAACCTCTACACCAGAGTGAGCAACCAGGAGCAATTGCTTGTCTTGGAGTCAATTCCAAAACTCCCAACTGCATGCTCAGGAACTGGAACTCTCTACATCCAGGTTACTTTAAAAATAAGCCCCTTTCAGATCCTTGGTCCCCTCCAATCCTCAGCCAAAACTGCTTTTCCTTCCACAGGTATCTAAAGCCTTGGGCCCTTCTTGGGTGAGATGTGAAAATTTTTTCTTGAAAATTTGTAACAAAAATCAGGTGGCTGGAATAACCCTCAATCCTAAAGCCACTTGAGGGTTTCTAGTCTTCATGTGACATTTTTCATGTTTATTGAAGTAGTTTCAAGTCAGAGATTTTTTTTTGTTGTTTTTTTTTCTTTTTGTTTGGTTTTTTTTGGGGTTTTTTTTGGGTTTTTTTGGTTTTTTTTCAAATACAGTCATTTCAGCAATTAGATGGAAACACCTTGTGTCTTGTGTGAGTTACAGCTTATGAATCTTTTAAACTGGTGTTTAACAAGCATTAGAGTCAAAGGCTTCTGAGGAAGTGAGAAGTGGGTCCCCTTTGGCTGCTGCTGCCAGGTAAGAGCTGTCACCCAGCCTGTGCCAGGTGCTTTGTGCCCCTTTAAACCACGTTGTCCTCACAAAGAGGACAGGACTGGGAGGAGCTGCTGGTAGAGCAGATTTGTCTGAGGATTAGGCAGACTAGATGTAACAGAGCAGGATTCAGCACTTCTACACCAAAAATGTCTTTGCATTAAAGCTACAACCTTTCAAAATCTCATCTTTACATCTCATTTCATTATCAGGCCTGCATTTCCTGTCCCGAGACATGCCAAATTACTGTTTCTAAGATGCAGATGATACAATTATCTCCGAGTGAAATTAAGTTTTCCAAGCAGTCCTTTATTTGACTTTCTTATCTTTACCTTATTTCCTTTCTCACTCATTTCATGTATAAAACTGACATGTTGTAAATTTTGATGGAGGTAGCCTCCCAAAGCAATCTCTAGCTAAGGGTCAGTGCTGACCGTATTTTTATATGTCTTTAGAGTTTTATTAGTAATTTTAACTCATTTCCTTTGTTTCGGTAGAAGGAAAATTGAAGAGAGTAGTTTAGTGGATATTAAAAACTAAAACACAATGGAGCCCATATATCCAATTTAAGTGCTCCAGATATGAAAAGCAGATATATATGAAAAGCAGGAAGTGCCCTTGATAAATGCTTCATGGTTCACATATTTTATTTCTGTGATTCAGAATGCAGAAAAGCTGTGGTACTGTTTCCAGAGAGGATTACTATTTTAGTAAAACAGATAATTTTCCATGGATTTTACTCTGAATTCCACTAAACTACCACCACAGAATGGTTTGGGTTGGAAAGGACCTTAAAGCCCATCCAGTGCCAGCCCTGCCATGGCAGGGACACCTTCCACTACCCCAGGCTGCTCCAACTCCTGGCCAACCTGGCCTTGGGCACTGCCAGGGATCCAGGGGCAATCACAGCTGAGTGAAAGCTTATAAATGTAAAACTGCACTTAATCCAGTGGAAAATCAAGCTAACATGGTCAAACTCTTAAGGAATTGTAGATAAAAGTGAGAAAAGTATTGAATATGTGAAGTAAATTACTTAAAGACACTACAGAAATGAGGCATAATTGTGAAACAGGCTGAGTAGTAACCAGAAATAATTTTTATGTATTTTTAAATGTTTTCTAATACTTCCTAAGGACAAAAAAAATGGATAGTGAAAGAATATATTACCTTATATAAAGCATTAGGTTAGAAATTGTTTGTTGTACCACAGGAAGAAGGGACAGTTACAAGGAGCACTGACAAATTGTGTCTGTTGGGAGTTCTGAGAGGGCACATCCAGAGAGGAGCACAAAAAGGGTTTACTGGGCTTGGAGGTGGCTGCAGAGCTAATTTGTGGGCAGGCTGTGGCTGTGTGGGGAAGGCATTAGGAAATGTCAGGGCTTGGCTTCATTGATCAGGACTGTTATCCCCACTGGAATCGGGACTTTGAGAGGAATGGTGGCTGCAGAGGTGTCAGGAGCTGTTTTTCCTTCACTACACAGACAAGGTTTATGGTGCTTTTGCTATTTTTTTTTTAAATGTGAAAGCTAAGGGGAAAATAAAAATCATCTGCTTGGTGTTGGGTTTTCCATTAAATCCTCACATGCTTCCACAGGCACAGTTTCCAGTATATTTTGTTGAGTATATTTTGAAAGAAAGAAATAATATGTTTTGGTTTGTTTTTTTTTTTTTTTTTTAATGAATGAATGGATAGTTTAAGGACAGTCTCCAAGCAGCCTGCAACCTTATGTGTCATACAGATGAGTGCAGGGAGTATTTTTATAGTTTTCCTGAAGGGTAAAAATATTATTCTACTGAAGAGGCAAAAATGGCTCTTTCCCTTAATTAAAATTGGAAATGAACTAGTGAAAGAAAGACTAATTCTGAAGCTAAAGTTGGAAGCATGGTCCCAGTCTGGCCTGGAAAGGAGATACAGGAGACCTTTTAATTCCATTTGGTCAGGAAGGGAGAGCAGGGTGAGAATTTTGTATCATTCACAATGTAGTAATAACTATTGGTATACTGTGTTACTGATATGCAAATGGGTTTGGGCTCTTGAAAGTCAAAAGCAACCTTGCTTTAAGAAGTGTGAGCGAGTTTGGCCAATTTTCCAATGGCCAAAATATCCTTCTGTTTTATACCTGGTCTATATCACAAATATACTTCACCCTCAAAAGCATTTTAAACATATGGAGTTAATAAATTTTGTATTCTCTCAGGGTCTATCTTTTTAAGAAAAGTACTGGACTGTAAATACTGAACTGCATGAATGCATGAGAAAAAAAAGAGAATAATTTTTAATATTTTCATTCGTATTGGGATGTTTGTGAATGACAATAAAAATAATAGACTAATGGATGTCAGAGGCATGAAATAAGGACTTTTCCTTGCATTCTCATTTTATCTTCTTCTTTTTTTTTTATATCTACTTATTCTGCTATTCTATATTCCGTATAATCTCTGCGATCTATTTTTCTATGCTTACTTACTTAGGTAACAAAGTAAAATACTTGTCTTATACCTTGCTGTTCACTAAAAATGCTATTCAGGGTTTTTAAAGTGTTTCTTAAATCATTAACTAAAGCACACTGAAAAAGTATTCAACCGGTGCAAACTGTTAGAGTGAGAATTATATGATTAAAAAGCTATTTGCTTCAATGATTTTAAGTATAAATGTAGGATTTGAAATGAAAAAAAAATTACTTCTTATTAAGTAAAAATGTGTAAAAAAAATTTAGCACAACTACCTCCTGACTCCAGTGTTCAAGGACATCAGAAATGCCTCACAGAAAAAGTTCTTCCAAGGGACTCTTGCTCTATTCTTCACGATGTCAAGATTAATTAAGTTGACTGTATACGCAAAACACAACCTCCCCTATTCTTTGAGTAACCTCTCCCAGCATGCCCAGGCCAAGTCATCACTATGGCAACAAATCATTCCCAAATCCATCAGCACCACAGCGACGTGCATGATCCATCTTCTGCTGTTATTCAGAATTTATCTTTGCAGAAACCTCAGTTCTTGGTGTGGGGCAAGCAGTTGGAGAATGCAGGGGTAGGGGAAGCTGTGTGCGAGGGTGTACCTGGCATCTTTCCAGGGTATTATTTTGATGCCATGATGATCTTCTGCCTTTTCTTTTTTATCCCTTTTATATACCTTTATATAGCTTTTGTATTCTTAGTGTTTTTTAGCCTACATTCTTAGACTTATTTTGTCAGTCTAGGAGATGAAACATCTTAGAAGCCTTGTAGTTAGGGATCAGAATGCCCCAGACCCCAAGGTCCTCTCCAGAACACATTTTGTGAACTGAGAGAACGAAGGTTCCTCAGGGAGGGTGCTCACTTGAGCCTCTCACTGGGGAATCTTTGATAGATATGCTAATTAGTAAGACCTATAATGTTATACCCAATTGATTATGTGTGTGCATTGTGGTGTGCATTTGGGTGCATTCCACCTGGACGTGGTGCACCTAAGGATCCTTAACACAAATACTGAGGTAAAACCCCTTTTTCCCTTCTAACCTTGTTTGAGTCTTGATTTTAAGACCAGGAAAAGGCATCAATTTCCTGTAGATCCATTTTTGAAAAGCAATAGCAAAGTTTGGGAGGGAAACAGTGGCACTGGGAATAAAATGCATGGACTAAGACAGCATGAATTAGGGGAAAACCAGTGTAACGTGGTCCTCACACCAACACATCCCTGGCTTCTCACTGGGCCGTAAACTACACACCAACCCTCCTGTGCTTCTTATCCCCTAGAAATGATAAAGTACAGCCTTTTATCAATGACCACAACCCCCTGTGAGATTGACTTCTAATTATAGATTCTGCGAGCTGCAAAAGCAGAAATGGCTGAAATGAGTTTCACATCACATCTTGCCTTTCTCCTCGTGGAAAAAAGCAATTTTGATTACTCAAAATACCTGAGAATGTTTCACTTATGCCCTTTATTACTAAAAATCTAATAAACTCCTTCCATTAAGGGGATTAGTAATACCTGCACTATCTTCCAATATTTTCCCTAATCAGCCAGCAGCAGCCTTTTTTTTTTTTTCTGTCTTGTGGAGCCAATATTGAGCTAGTTCCTCTTCCTTCAGGATTGCCGTAGTGTTCTCACACATCTTAAAAAAGCCCTGTGTAGTTTCAGTTATCCCAGAAGGAGATAATCTGATTAAAGGTGGCTGAATGTGGTTCTACAGCAGCTACCTCCTGGACTGCAAGATAAATGAGGGGTTGCAGTGACTTTTCTGTCGTTCAACTTCTAAGTGTGTAAAAATTCTGGAAATGGAGGTGAGGGGAGGGATTTAATACAACTGTCTACAGATATCTCCCTATATATCATAAAATCATAAAATGGTCTGGGTTGGGAGCAGCTTTAAAGCTCATCCCATCCCACCCCTGCCATGGGCAGGGACACCTTCCACTGTCCCAGGCTGCTCCAAGCCCCAATGTCCAACCTGGCCTTGGGCACTGCCAGGGATCCAGGGGCAGCCACAGCTTCTCTGGGCACCCTGTGCCAGGGCCTGCCCACCCTCCCAGGGAACAATTCCTGCCCAAGATCCCATCCAGCCCTGCCCTCTGGCACTGGGAAGCCATTCCCTGGCTCCTGGCCCTCCAGCCCTTGGCAATTGTCTCTCTCCATCTTTCCTGCAGCTCCTTCAGGCCCTGCAAGGCCACACTGAGGTCACCCCAAAGCTTCTCCTGCCCAGGCTGAACAATCCCAGCTCTCGCAGCCTTTCCTGCCAGCAGAGCTGCTCCATCCCTCTGCTCATGCTGGTGCCTCCTCTGGGCTCTGTGCAGCAGCTCCAGCTCCTCCCTGTGCTGGCCCCAGGGCTCCTATGCATCTGTGATGACCCTCCCCTTTGATGGTGTAAATTGTTTCATTTTGGTATTTTTCTCTTGGGAATTTTCAACACTCTTCAAGTTTGGAGTTCTTTTCTTTTGCTTTGCCTGCTTTTACCTTCACAGTATGTGTGTGAATTATTTCTGGGAGGCTGCTGTGGTTGATCCATGTGTCAAAAAGGGGGCAGGTGACCATTTCTGGAGCTCAAGTCTTCCTGGTGTAAACATCTTACACTAAAAGATGATTAGATCCAGTTTATGTAGTGAGCCCCAATACCACAAAAGAGACAGAACACAAATAGCAAACAAGAAAAAATCAGTGTTGCTGCTGCACCAATGGGAGCCGCAATCTGAGGTAAAACTTATGTTGGATATTCGCTAACACAGTTTGGAGGAATATGTGAGATAAACACACTTAGTTCAACAGAAACCAGAGCAGCATTTTTTAAAATCCAGCTGACAAACTGTAAGAAAATGGAGAAAAAAATGCATAAGTCTGAATTTTCAACTACAGACAGATAATTCAATCCTCTGGATAAAGGGTATGCAACAGCCAGAAGCTTGTGTTTGATTCCTGTGAGCATCATGGTTGTAGATTGAGCAATGGTTGGTGAATGGGATTCTGTACTCAACAAACTCCTGCAAGCCAGACAAAAAATGGGTCTGTGCTTTTCTGTCCCTCATCTGTGAGGGAGAAGGGGTTGGAAATGCTCCTTTGAGCAAAGGCCAGTTTTTATTACTATGAAGATTAGACATTGCAGGGACAGAATAATGTGCTTCACTTCTGAACCCCGGGGCTTTGTAAGGGCAGGACAGATCTGTGATGCACTTTAAGCCTTCAGCCAGCTCTATTTGGGACCCAGGTAGGGAAATCTGGATTGTGTCCATGCTATCTTCTGGTTTATCCTGTGGAAATGGCAAACTCTGCAGCAGGAATTCTTTAATGTACACCTTCGGGAACTGATTTGGCTGCTGCCTTTATAAGGGATTACATGAACCTGTTTCATAGGTTATAACCTCAAATTGTACAAGCAATGTTAATCTGACAGGACTCCATGAGTTTGGCCAGTGACTTCCTCTGGGACAGCATGGTGGTGGTTCAGACTGATAAATAATCAGGTTTTTCAGGAGAAGTAAAAAAAGAAATAAATATTTATCTGTACACCCAGAAATACATAGTGCAGGATCAGGAGGTGTAATGGAAATGTTAATGTATGTATTTCCTGGTATGCCTGACAAAATGTAATATAAAAACCTATTATTAAAAGGAGGCAAGCAAAGTGTTCACTGAAGTGTCTGTGGGGTTTTATTAATTTGTTTCTGCTGGCACCCTCACTCTGAGGAGCTCCTGAGACCCCATTCAAATTGTCTTCTTACCTTCTTTGAAATTTCATGTTCCCTTTTATCCTGGGCTCATAGAGGGGAGAGTAAATCCATGTGTGTGACAGCAGGGAGGCTTTCAGAGCTCTTTGGGTTCTTCAGGTGGCTTTATCACTCCCAATCTCTTTTAATTGAACTCCTCACTGTAAAGTAAACCTGTATCAAACAGGTGACCTGCCGTGCATGTGAAATTCATAAACAAAATATCCAGAGTCCCCTTTTTCCCTTACAAGATAAACCAGAGAGTGCAATCTAATAATTTCCTGGAATGTAATTAAGTGACAAGGTATTTGCTCCCATAAAAGCTTCCCCTAAGGAGCTGAGATAACATGCTTGGTAGAATTGCTTGAAAGGTGATGAATTTGAACGAAGCAGACAAAGCAGGAATAGAGAGCTAGGGAGAAGATTACATTAATTGTGCTTATAGAGGGCTTCAAAGGGTCAAAGGCATTGAATTCAGTTGCAATAGGAGCAAATCCTACACATCTAACAGACAAATAGACATTATTCCATCCATGAATTAAGAATTAATAAATGAACAAATATTTAATCACTGTTCAGAGTGAAAAGAACATGTTCTTTTATACAGATGAGGAACTTATCAAAATGAAAAAAGAAGAAATAGTTGGAGACTGTATGTTAAGGCCAAAATTTAAATTCTGTAGTCAGCAGCTACCTGGGTGTATAATGAGGCAACAACATAAATCCAATGCATATATCACTGAGGCAGAAATGGGGGTGGGATCTGAAAATGGCTGGGGTTTGAACAGGATACAGGGAGAGATTTATATCAGAGTCCAGCACAGCTGATTGAAAAATTAACACAATTTTTAATAAGTATTTTTAAATGGCTTTTTCTACTCCCATGTATTTTTCTGTTAAATCTTTCTGTTTGCATGGAACTTTACTCATGAAATCATTGTATCACCTTTTCTAGCTGGCCAAGCATACACCTCAAGGATTCCTTTTAGACCAGAAACTTCCACAATTCCTTCAATATTTTCACTCAGACTTCCTATTTTTCTTTTGCTTTCCCAGTCAGCATTTATTCTCTTTAGATGCTTCTCTTTTCCTTCTGTCCTTCCATTTCTCTTTTACCTGTGGCTGTTTACGTGTGGGCTCGCTGTGAGTCCCACCACAAGTGTTCTTCTGAGAGCTCAGCCTGAGTGGTTCTGGCTTGACAGCCTGGATCTCAGGCAGCATTTCCAGCCCAGCACACTTTGGGTTCTTGCAGAACCCCATCTGAGATAAAGCTCCTGCACATAAGCTCCAGGAAGGTGCAGTCTGGGAGTGCAGCCTGGTCCTGCTGGAGCTCATTGCTATGACCAGATGCTGGCTTTGCTATTTAATTATTTCCTTGAGCTTTCTCAAGTTCCCTCCATTCCAGTCTTCTGTCACTTCTAATAAATGAAGGCCTTGCTGGGAAGCAAACTGATCAGATTAATGGTGACACAGGCTGTTTTTTAAACACATGATACAAAATCCGATACTTTACTTGTGGATTCTTAAGTGTTATAAGTTTAATTGTTTTTTAGGAGTTTTGTTAATGTTTAGTGTTCTCTTCCATGTATTAGGGTTTTAGATTATTTTCCTTGCTTAGGATTTTAGTTTATTTGGAGTCAGTCTCATTCACAGTAATGAAATGCAATAATGATTTTGTTTCAATTTGGATTGCCCAATGTTTTTGACAAAATCAAATATTTCCCTGTTGAGGTACTTTTAAAGCAATACACTAACAAATATTTATATCTTATAGAGCAAATAATTGCATTTGCTCAGTTTCATGTGTTTCAGGCACCTGCCACAGAACAACCCAATTCAGGCCATAGACAATGTAAGGACAGTGAAGGATGAGAAAATGATAGTTTTCTAAGTTTTACTTAGATAAAATCAGTATTATTCACTGACAATATCCAGTTCCATATGTTTTAATACAAAGGGGATTTGAGTTATGTCCTGTGTGGCACTTGGACAAAACAGGGCTGATATCAGTGTCAATGACACCAAACTGGGGGGAACAGTCCCCAACACAGAGTGACCCTTCAGTGGACCTTAGAAGGGCTGGAGGGGTGGTCTGGGTGACCTCCTGCTGCCCCTTCAACCTGAATTGTTTTATGGCCCTGTGGTCCTGTGTCCTGTAATGCTCCTTTGTACAAGCTCTGAGTCTGACAGGATTTTCAGAACACCTGAGATGAGCTGACACCATCTCCCCTCTTTAAGAGATAGATGGAGTCAACTGGTCCATTTTGGAAGTGTAACCTGAAATGCCAACCATTTAGCCCATATATTTGTTCATTTTTTTCAATGACATCCACTGTCTTTGGATGCAGCTGTGAGGCCTCTAGTTTGGCCTGTAGGCTGTGAGATCAGCTAGGAATCTCCTGGAAAAGCCATTGGAAGGACTTCTGTGGCACAGGAAACAGAGTCAGAAGACATTCAGATGTTTTTATATAGACTGTAAGCCAACATTCCTGATTCCTGAATCTTCTGCTTCTTTCATTATTCGTTTTTCACTGGCTACAAGTGGCACAGAAGTCCTATGAATATCATCCTTCAGTGCACTTTAATTGAGCAAGTCAACAAAATATGTCATTCCTGGAGGGAATAGTGGGACAAGCATGCAGGGTGCCACAATCCCCAGTGTAGATCATTCCCAGCCATTGGCTGCACAGTTTAATGATGGTGTTTCTCATGTGGCACAAAAGTACCCGGATACAGATTTTCAGCATTTGTGTTCTTAGATTTAAGGGAAATGAGCTGGACTGTGAGCACACATGGATTCCCAGGGCTGCTATCAGTGAGATAATGTGTTTGGTGCACTAGGGCCGTGCTGGCCATGGAGGAAGAAGCACATCCTGAGCAACCAGCACAATAAGGTGTCATCCACACAGAGACAAAGAGTTTCACACACAGCAAAGGGGAAGTCATTCACCGATTGTTTTCCTGGCTCTGGCATGGGAATTTTTCATCAACAAATTAGGGTGAGGGTATTGTTGTTGTTGCTGTTTTTACTTCCTATCTTATGTTTCCTTTCCTCCCATCTGCTACTATCGTATTTTCTCTGCCCTTGCTTCTCTTTCCCTTCTGCTAATCTTACACAGAGTGCCTAAATCTCTTTACACTTATGTATTGTACTTAGAGATTTCCCCTGCTCCAAGTTGCTTTCCCATATCCACCTTGCTTTTGATCTGCTCTGTTTCTCCTCCATAGACCTTTTCTTCAACTTACAGGATTTATTTCCTAATTATTCCTTCCTATTCCCATTATTTTACATTGCTACTTTTTGATATGCACCTCTCTGCCTTTTAATTCATCAGCCCTAATCTGCTGTAGAGATCTCCTTGCAGAAATATTCCAGTCTCCCTTTGTCTTTGTTCCAAGTCCTTGCCTCTCTCCAACAATTGGTGCCAATTTCACTGCTCCATACCTGGCATCCTTGGCTCCATGCCTTTGATACTTACAAGACTTTGATGTTAACCCCTCCATATTTCATTTTTTTCTTGCTGGGAGAAGTTGAAAAGCATGTTGCTTCTCCTTCGATAAAATAGCCCACTTGACCTCCAGTTATCCAGAGTCATAACCTTTAAATTCTTAAAGAAATTTAGGCTTGAGGAACCAGTAATTATCTGTCGGGCATAGGCAAGCTGCAATTTTCAAGGGCTAGAACTGTCAAACTTGGGTGACTTTCAAGAGGATGGCAAAAAGTGCACCCTTGACATGCACAGCAACCTCTGCCAAATCTCAGAATTATAAATGACACGAATGATGGAAGATAAGGTCACCATAAGTTTTATAACAGGGGAAAAGTTATTTTCCTGACTCTTTATTTTCAGAAACTGATGAACTAATTCTGATAGACATTTTTCAAAGAAAAATGGATATTTCAGCCCAGACTGAGTACAGCTCCAACCAACACAAACTGTTGGTAGGAATGCTGGGCAATTTACCCATACTGTGGATAAAACCCTCCCTTCTTCCTTAAGCAAACATCCACTGGAGTCAGCCATTATCCCTGTAGGATTAAAGGATTATGGATATGAACAATAACATCTCTTTAGGAAAACATTATCTTTTTCTCTATTCCACTTTACATTTAATCCAGATGAAATTATGTTGTAGTGTCACACTTTTAAACTATTTGTTTTAACCAACTGATTAAGTAAAAAAAAAAAAAAATTGTCTGCCTCAAACCCACTCTTTTAAAATATATCAGTCTAAAAATGAAGTAACTGCTAAAGAAATAACTTTTAATTTAATCTAACATTATATACCAAGTGTATCACTTTCATCCTGTCATAACATTAATGAAATAGGCGTTCAAAGAATTCTGCTGAGGAAAACCCATCATAAATGTGAATTTAACTATTCTTCTGTTTAAGAATCACAAAGTAATTGGTAATTTAAAGAGCTTTATAAACTCAAGAAAAGTTTAGGAAGCAGGAATCCTAACCCACAAATCCTGTGCTATTTCTGTAATTCAGGTTATGTGTTCCACAAGAGGAATTTTCCCAGCATGAACAAGGAAGGGAAATGTCTTTTATCTCAGGACAAGATAGGTCTCTTTGATTTCATAAATAATGGCTAAAGAAATTCACATTTTTCTTGTGTTTCTCCAGGTGAAAAAATAACCGGGCAGATTAATTTTCAGTTAGCAAGTGGCACTGAGGAGAAGTAACCCAGCCTTTGATGTTGATTAGCATAACAAAGGGAAAATACAGATGATGCTTCAGATTTCTTTTGTGGCCAGATTAGCGTGTCAGGTTTGGGATGATAATCAGGAGTGATTAATAGGATTACTGTTATTTTGGAACGCAGTTTCAGGTAGATGGGATCGAAAACATGACGGCAATGTCAGAATTTTTCCCTGTGGAACTCCAGGATGATGCAGTTGTTCTCCAATTTTCCTCTGCTGTGTTGACTTCTAAGCAAAAGCCTTTTCCCCATGTGAGCAGGGAGAGCTTCAAAATCTCTATTAATGGGTGGCTGTGGAAAATAGAGCTTTTAAGTCATGAATCCAACCTTCCATCAAACATGTATTTAAAGGGGTTTGTTGTTATTTGATGGCGTATCTTTTCTGTCTCTTTCCCTTGGCTCAGTAGTTTTACAAGGTCAAAGGTATGCAAAATCATCAGAGAAAAGGAAACAAATCTGTTTGAAGCCTGTAAGCTCTTAAAGTTTTGTGTCTTCACTTCCTGACTCTTACAAAGTCATTTAGGGTTATCACCCTATTTTACATAGGTAGCCAGGGAGATTTTGTCCCAAGTCTAAATTAATATAAGGTTTTCGATCGTTCAAACTGATTCATATGGGTCATTTTGTATAGATTACAAAAGCATAAAATTATATCCATGCTCATTATAGTGCTACCTGTTGAATTGAAGTGGTATTTTAGAAAACAGTGTTCAAAAGAAAGATGAAATTAGATTTAAATAGAAAAACATTAAAATCTACCATAGGAAGGTTAGGACCTGATAAGAACAGGTATTTAAGTAATTATCTTCTTTGTTTAATTCAAAATCAAAGTATTCTATATAACATTATATTAAGCGAACGTGATTGGATAATTAAAACAATTTTACAGTTCTTCACTTTTATTTAAAGCATGGTTATCTCTTTAGAGTAATCCCTCTGAGTGACTGTGTGCATTTTACAGCTGACATTTTCCCCTATTTTTACATCTTTCACATAACAAGATTAATTTATCTTTAATGATTCCCTGCATCATCCCTCAGCCAAAGAGAGCGGGACTGGCCCAGCGTTGTCACCTCTTCCAGCACAGCCAATTTAATGCTAATGAGACTTGCTGCTGCGGGAGGCAGGAGGTGACACAGTTACTCCTGTACCACAGCTAGGGAGTGGGAACAGCAACCCTCAGCTCTGCTCCTAAGAGAAAAAAAGCAAAAACCCCCAAAATCTCCAGGGCAGCCTCTGCTGTCCTCTCCAGCCATTTCCCCAGCCCTGAGGGGCTACAGCAGGTTAAGGAATTAAGAATAATGTTTCTTTCAGCATCCTGCAGGGATCCTTGTGAGAGGGTGGGTTGGGCTGTGAGGGGGGATGAGAGGGATCCAAGGATAGAAGATGGACTGGAAAACTGGGAGAGAAAGAAGAAAAGAAATCCCCAATGCTGCCCATAGATCTGCTGGGATTTATGGCCTCTCACAGCCTCTCCGAGTTGCTCTTACTGACCTGGGACCCAACAACATTGTACAATCCTTCCCTCTCTTTGTCCCTCACCAGATCCTGGAGACATTTCCCTGCTTCCCTACTCATTGCCACAAATGGAAAGTGGTTTAAAGGACTGAGAAGTGCTGGATGTGCTCTGGCACACCTATTGGCCATTTTTATCTGGCCCTGATTCACATCATACAGGAACTTCTATGTTCTGCTGGAGCTCCAGTGACAGCCATGGATGCCGAGGCAGAGGATGGTGTGTGTGTGTGTGCGCACAAACCCCAGCTCTCTATTATTACATCTGTAGGAGCAATTTGATAAATGCTGCCAGATCTTCAAGACATCAGGAAAATATTTTTGCAAGAGTGTGCTTGGAATTCAGTAATGTTACTCTCCTGAAAGTTGCTGTTGCCAGGCAAAGCTCATTTGTCTTAAAAGAAACAGAGTTGGTTTGGTTGTAAGATTATCTTTATATGAAAACATATAGACTGTGGTAAGAAGAAATCTTTTGCTGAGATTTACCAGCTGAACAATGTACAATGCTTGTGGAAAACAAGTACCAAAGCAGGTAAATTGTAGGAAAATCCTTATGAAGTTGTGTGGGACGGGAGGTTCTCTTTGCCTTCAAAATTAATTTTGCACTCTCCACTGTGTATCTATTTTATCTATATTAGTACGTGGGCAAAATTGTTGATGGCAAACTTTTCCACTTAATTTTAAATCCTGTGAAAAAGACTAGTTTTGATAAATACAGATTTTTGAGAAGCTGAATGCACAGGAGGAAAATTTAAATATCATCTCAATAACAGCCGTATTACATTCAGGAGTATTGAATCACTGTGACCATTTCTTTGGGTTACCCATCTCTTACAAACCAATACTTGATGACTTTCAAGGGCTTTATGGGCAATCTGATTAAAAGTTTGTTAATTAAAACTTTTTCTGAGTAATGTAAGGGATATTAAGTCCTGCCCTTCCATGCATGCTCTGAATCAGTCTTTGATTTTTACACAAAAGCTTGATCTGAAGCTGATCAAAATAAAAATTGATAACAAAATGTGTTGTCTGCATTTAACATGACATCATACGGTTAAAATAAACCTTGGAACAATTGCATATTGTGGCTTTCAGGGAACAAGGACTTGAGAGGAACAAATAAAGGAGTGAAACTGAGGTGACCAGCAGAAGGGATGGCTTTATAACAGCTCACGGTAGGTTACACAAGACAGCAGAAAACAAAAGAAAATAGTAGCAGTTCAATTATTTTAGTTAAATTACTTTGTTGCCCAATGGACATTTGTTTTGTGTGGTATCTAAAAATGTTTTAACAGTTCAGATTCCAATTTCCTGGTGAGAACTCCCCAAAGAAGGAACCACACTATCTCCAGGGCGTTAGTCCTTTAGAAATTACTGATCCTGTTAAATAAAAATTAGAAAAATTATTCCTCTTTTTATGCTAGAAATACATTTTTAATTAGCAATAAAAGAAAGAGACAGCAATTTATTTTCCTTTGGATTACCCTCTATTTACTTCAAGCTTATTTGTAATAAAGAATTGTAGTTCTTGATAGATAATGGCTTCAAGATGTGGCTAGGGACATTGAATGTTGAGTTCAGAGGTTGGTTGAGATTATAATCTCAAACCAGAAATGTAATTCTTCTCTCTTATAGTACAGTAGTTTTCTTTCTGCTACAGATCTCCTGCTCTTGCATGCAAAATTATAAAAAAACAGATGTCACATCTTAAACCCTTCCTATTTTAGGTGAGACTTAGAAGTAGATTCTGAGGGATATTGAACACTCTCATTTTCAGACACAAACTAGTGTGAATTTGTGGAACACCACACGTAACTGGGACATGTTTTTATAATTCTGTTTGTATAGTACTTCATGTTTTAAATACATTCTATAAATCAAGCTGAAGTGATTGGTAAACTAACTGAAAAACAGTCTCTGCATTATTATTGACTAGAACCACTGATTACTGAGGTGATTGATCCATCCTGAAAGCCGAAATGATCACAGAATTTGTTGCTCAAATCATATGTAGATTTTGCTCTTGTTATAATTTTTGTGTGACAAGACTGAGTGATGAAGGAATTAGAAAATAAAAATTCATTGTCAGGCCAAAGAAAGCTTGCCAAATAAAACACGCTGTAACTGGGAAAAGTAAAGCCTTATGAAATATTTTGTGTCATCTTGACACATTTCTTAAAACTACTTACACATCTTTGACAATCCAAACAGCAGGCTGTAATACCAGAAAAAAAAAAAAAAAAAGAACAATAAAGAAAAGCCCAAGAAGTACATGTTTTTGCTAAACTTTGATTTTTAATCTTGAATGCAGTGGGATTAAAATGTCCCCATCCTAAATTTCCCTTTAAAATGCTTTAAATTATATAAATACACTTACAAATTTTGTTGTCACAAAATAACTTAGTATTTCTTGCTCCATATTGTAAATCTTTTTTGCCATCCAAAAATATGTCAAAGTATTACAAAGCCATCATTCAAGTCAATTAATACCCTCATGTCACAGCCTCAGAGGGATTGTTCTTTATGTAACAGGACTTTAAGCATTCATTTCCCTTCCTAGACAGAACTTTCTGATGGATTTTGAAAAAATCCCCTGTGAAAGTGATGAAGTTGAAATACCATTCAAACAGAAATATGGGAAATGATCCAGCACTGAGATGATGTCAGAAGAGAGGAAAGGGACAATTCATCAGAAACTGCAGTGACAGGACAAGGGGGAAAGGATTCACATTGAAAGAAGGGAAATTTAGTTTGGACATAGGGAAGAAATTGCTGGTGGTGTGTGCTGAGGTGCTGGAATGGAATTCCCAGAGAAGCTGTGGCTGCCCCTGGATCCCTGGCAGTGTCCAAGGCCAGGTTGGACACTGGGGCTTGGAGCAGCCTGGGACAGTGGGAGGTGTCCCTGCACATGGCAGGGGTGGCACTGGGTGGGCATTAAGGTCCCACCCAACCCAACCCATTCCATGGTTCTGTGACTTTATGAGAGACATTTTTCTGCCATTGCTGCAGCTGAGTCTCCTGCCAGAGTTTTCAGCAATGACTGACACCATGTCCAACACAGGCAGAAGCCACTTCTAGCCAATAAGAGCAAAATCTTAACATACATTTAAATTTATATCCATATGCAAAGCTTTTAATTGCCCAGTGTAAAATTCCTGCACAACTAAGTGATTTATTACTGCATCCAGTGGGTATTTTGTCGCCTTTACACAAAGTCTACGCACGTCCAAAAGCTCTAAAAAGTTACATTCTCTCTTCCTGTCATAGTTACATCTGATGTAAATATACTTCCAGCAGGGAACTCTTTCCCAGTGAAGATCATGTAATGGTCAGAATGGTGTTAGGCAGTGGAGCCTGTGGGTGACACTGGGGATTACTGTGGGCATGGCTGGCACCTCATTTATAAAGGCAATACTCATTGGAAAACACCTTAACAACATCTGGTGGCACTTAGATTAAGTTAAGAAAATAAAGCTGAGGACCTACTGATCCAAGAAAAACAACAAAACAACCCTCACCTATATATATATTTTTTTTAATAATAAAAACACAGGAGTTTTCCTGTCATGGCAGATGCTTTACAGATGGACAAAGCTTTTATTTTCCTGCTCATCTAACCAAATATCACCGATGTGTTTGTTAAGATATGAATAATTATGCTAATGTAAAGAGTAGGCAGGTGCAGGAGCAAAATGTTTTAATATCATTTATGCACAAAACTATATAAAACTTCCAAATCATTACTTTTATAGCATTTCAAACACTTGTTGTTTGAGATTTCTGAGTAACACCTGCTACAGGCAAAAATAAATTTGTTCTTGATACGCTGAGAGGAACACTTTAGGTGGGAACAGGGGTGTAAATCCCCTTCTCCAGCATTAATAAACCAATAACAGAAAAAGTGTGGAAAATTTACTTTTTTCTGAGGGTAGAGATCGGGAGCTGCAGTTAATTTGCATGGAAAGGGCAGATCAGCCAAGCAGGAGGCACTCTGTCTGGAAGGATGGCATCAGCTGGCTACAGGAATCTCTTCCTTGGCACAAGAGGCAGTTGACTTACACCCTCAAGAGAGGGGAGACTGCCCAAAAAAGGGTTTTTTTCCCTCTTCTGGCCTTGGAATCTGAGGTTTGCATATCTTTCCCCAGCCAGTAAATCACATTGCATGGATTGAGTGGATTTATTTTCTAATTTTCCTGTCATTCAACATCTGCATCACATGTTATATGTGATGATTACCAGACTTTCCTTCCCAGTTAACTGTTGCTCCCAGCAACATTCATCTAAGCCAAAGGTTCTATAAATTTAGCAACATTTTGCCATTAGCATTTGGGGAAATTTTGCAGATAATTTTTCAAGATTACTTTATCAGTGCCAAGAGCTATACAAGGAAAAAAAATCTAGCTGTGATTTACAATATGATATAAAACGTTCCCTAACAACCGAAATGAAAGAACACTTCTTATTGTAGCACAGTACAAGAATGTAATTTACAGGAACCAATGATCAGGGCCATTTACTTGCTTGTGTTAATTAGCTCAGACCAAATTTTGATTTTAAGTGTAGCCTGCAGCAGTAGTAAGGGAATATCCTTTAGGTCACCTGAGTTTTTCCCAACAAACAATAATGTTATTTTGGTAGCACTTCTCTTTTCTTATTGACTGCAGTGTTCCCCATCCCTGTTTATCAGTAGTAAATGCAGTAGAAATTTTAAATTTACAATGCAATACATAAATAAATAAATAAGTAAATAGCAAACGTAATAAGGAAGAAAGTCTGGTTTTGGCAGTGAAAAAAGTCTGGGAACCTGAGGAGCCTGATGCCTGGGGAAAGGCTCAGTACAACATAGGACTGAGCTACTTTGAGGCAGTGGAAGATAAAACTCATTGATCAGTTCAGTTTGGCATTATTGGCCATATCCTGATTTGTGTTCAACTGATCAAATCCATTTGGCATTATTGGTCACGCCCTGGTTTGTGTTCTATTGATCAGTTCCATTTGGTGTTATTGGTCACGCCCTGGTTTGTGTTCTATTGATCAGTTCCATTTGGTGTTATTGGCCATATCCTGGTTTGTGTTCTATTGATCAATTGCATTTGGCATTATTGGCCATATCCTGGTTTGTGTTCTATTGATCAGTTCCATTTGGCATTATTGGCCATATCCTGGTTTGTGTTCTATTGATCAATTGCATTTGGCATTATTGGCCATATCCTGGTTTGTGTTCTATTGATCAGTTCCATTTGGCATTATTGGCCATATCCTGGTTTGTGTTCTATTGATCAGTTCCATTTGGCGTTATTGGTCACGCCCTGGTTTGTGTTCTATTGATCAGTTCCATTTGGTGTTATTGGCTATATCCTGGTTTGTGTTCTATTGATCAGTTCCATTTGGTGTTATTGGCTATATCCTGGTTTGTGTTCTATTGATCAGTTCCATTTGGTGTTATTGGTCACGCCCCGGTTTGTGTTCTGACCTGAGAGATGACAGAAGCCCAAGGAGCTCATTTCATCCTGCTCTGGTATCATTCTGGTTTCATGCTGAATTTTAGGGTATTTCTGCTGTAGCTTCTTGTACCCTTGAGCTTTGTGAAGCTGGCAGGAGAAACTTGAAGCAAAATTCTGGGATGGAATTGGTGTTTCTGCTTTGGTCATAAGCACCACTCACTGAAGGTCTGGGGGGAGGCAGAGGATATTCCTGGAAAATGGCTCATCCCTTTCCTAGCCATCACAAATTCTCTGGAAAAAACACTGAGTGTTGGGCTTCAGTCTACAGGGGGAACAGTGGGATTGATCCCTGACTTTCATTCCAAGGTGGTGAAAAATGAAACAAAACACAATGAATTCAGTCTATTTAGGACCTTATTCCTTCACTAAAAGCAGATTGCTGATTTCAGCAAAGAATAACCAGACAGTTGTTTGGCACTTGACTTGTTTGTTGGTCTGGATGATGTTTGTTATGTTTACATGATATATTTTTTATATTCTGAAATTAATTGTCTGTTTTACAATATACGGCCTGATAATGTGTTTGTCAGTCCCTAGGAAATGAATAGCCAGGGGTTTAATATTTTAACAAACATATTATCTATATTGGCTGCTGAATTATATGAACTTTTTGCAAATCTTTGTAACACAAAACAAATAAAAGATGCATAAAATTAGCTTATAATAATTCATTCATAGCTTTGTGAATAACATTACTTGAGATTTGGGATTATTTTGTTTTCCTTTCATTTACATACTGATAAACTTTTTAACAGCATTAGTTAACTTCCATCCTTCGGTTTTAATAGTCTTTTGTTTCTCCTTTCAAATAATTTTCTTAGTGTTTATCATTTTATTCACATCAGCTCTGCAATATTTAAACTGATATCTGAGAACAGCAATACCATGGTCTTCTGTAGCCTCTTATGAATTTAAACTGCATTTTGAACTAAGACACCATTGCAGTTGCAGCCTGTGATATAAGTAAGGAGAATAAACTGGAATGTGTTTGCAAGCCACCCAAGGAAGCAGTGGGAATGAGGGAACTTAGAAAACCTTAAAATTTCAATGGAAACTGTGTCCTGCATTATTAACAAAGGACGGAGGGCCAGGAGCCAGGGAATGGCTTCCCAGTGCCAGAGGGCAGGGCTGGATGGGATCTTGGGCAGGAATTGTTCCCTGGGAGGGTGGGCAGGCCCTGGCACAGGGTGCCCAGAGAAGCTGTGGCTGCCCCTGGATCCCTGGCAGTGCCCAAGGCCAGGCTGGACACTGGGGCTTGGAGCAGCCTGGGACAGTGGGAGGTGTCCCTGCCCATGGCAGGGGTGGCACTGGATGGGCTTTAAGGTCCCTTGCAACCCAAACTATTCCGGGATTCTTTGATTAAGGGTAAATAATCACGATCAGCTGCTTCAGTCCCACCCATCCATCACACACCTCTAACACCTGGCAGTGTTTCAGCTCCATGAAAATGTGGGTTGTTTGCTGGTTTTGCTTTCATTCCAGCTTAGCCTGTGAACCCCAACTGGTGCTGCATTTCTTTAGTCGTTGTTGATCAAGTGGTGTGAAGGGAAATTTTTCAGAGAATGCAGTCACTGAAATGTTCTTTTGAAACACTGTGGGCTAAAGCTCTCCCTGCTCCCTGTGCTGGTTGGGTTGTAAATAACTTTCCCAGGGAGACAGATGTCAACCCAGCATTGCCCTGCTGCCAGCAGTGGTGAGCTGTGTGATCACCAGTCACATCACCCTGCTGCTCATCCATTACCGTGCAAACAGCACAGAACACAACAGGGAGGAAGCTGAAGAGGTTCTGCAGCAGTTCAGCAGTTTGGCTGATTTATTCCCCAGTGTTCTGTGATATATTTGTCCTGTATTTTTATAAGGTCTGCATGTTTTATGTAGTATTTGTTCTTCCATTCTGATTATGTGGCAAGTTGATTCACTCATTTCATCTTCCTCACTGTATGCATCTTGTACAGATTTGGTTTGCTTTTCTTTTCCTTGAGATTTGAAAAAGCAGAGTTGATCGTGGGTTCATTCCATAAAATCAGTTTAGTCCCTTTCTAAATTTCCCACATGAATTTCTGTATGGATATTATTTCCAGGTAATCTCACCTCCAAAATATTTTTTCCTCCTAATTCATTTAGGGTCATATGTTGGTAGGGAACAAATTTTCCTTTGGTAAAGCTCTCCAAAATCTATGAGAGAATGATGATTTTTTTTTTTTTCTGGTTATGGTGACATTTTTTAATTTATGAGAATTTTTAATAAAGGTTGTGCAGAAACTAAAGAGAGACTGAGACATTTTCTCTCAGCCAAACCTAGGAAAGAAGAGGGCAAAATCTAAGCCATTTTTAATGTTCATGATGCTTTTGCCTCAGATTCTTTAAGGAGGGGAAAGAAGAAATCTGTGTATGATTGGCTGTGCTACTGTGTAATTCTCAAACATGGCTTACACATATCAAACTACAGAATATGTCAGGTTAATCAAAGTTATTAGAGAACACAGAAGGCTTCACTCAGCTTTGCTCTACCTAGGAATGTAGGAGACATATTCAAGAAAAAATGCGCGTTACATCCACTCTAAACAGATTTTGTGTGATTGTAATCTGCTGAAGTAACCCTGAGCAATATGGATTATTCTGTGTGGTATGTGGGCTCAGTGCTGTAATACTAAAACACTCCATAACAAGAAAAAAAACCCTCAAAAAACCAACAAAATCATAATTCCTGCCATCTCACATTTTCTTTATTTCATTGGCACTTGCTCTTTTAGTGCCCTCCTGCCTCCAGTTCGTAACATTTCTCTTTAATGATCTTATTTATAGAATACCCCCGCTGGCAATTTAAAAACAGGTTTTAGTGATAAATTCTTTTTAAAGAGTAAGTGTTCAATTAAATATGTAACCAGATGTTAGTGCTATGTCTCCTTAGGCAGCAGCTTTTGTTTTATTTCAGCCACTGGGGTTACCATATTTCCCATCTCATTTTACTCAATTCTATCAACTATTCAGATTTTACAGCCATTACTTTGACTTCTTACTGGGCTAAGTTTCTTACATACTTATGCACTCAAAAATTCCTAATAAGGCCTTGCTGCAATTAGAATAAAAAATAGCAATAATGTCACAGAAGCCCAGGCTGGGTGAGGCTGGAGGGGCCCACGGGGGCTCCTCTGGTGCCACCTCCCTGCTCCAGCAGGGCCATCCCAGAGCACAGGGCACAGCAGTGTGTCCATGGGGCTCTGCAATATCCCCAGGGAGGAGCCTGCACAGCCTCTCTGGGCACTCTGCTCAGGGCTGGGCACTGCCCAGGGCACAAGTTCTGCCTCCTGGGCAGGGGCAGCTCCCTGGGCTCAGGCCCTGCCCGTGGCTCTGGTGCCATTGCTGGGCCCCGGAGCAGAGCCCGGGCCCTGCTCGGAGCCCTCCCTGCACACAGGGACAGCCAGGGCTGAGGGCCCCTCTCAGCTGGGGCTCCTCTCGAGGCTGAGCAGCCCCAGCTCCCTCAGCCTTTCCTGGGCACGGAGATGCTCCAGGCCCTTCCTCAGCTGCGCAGCCTCCGCCGGCCCCGCTGCAGGAGCTCCCTGGCCCTGCTGTGTTGTAAAAATTCTACTAATATAACAATTGCTGTAATTGTTAATATAATTTTTACTTCCTGCTCAGCACATAAACTGAAATAGTTGTGGGAAATAAGTCCAGCTACAAGTGTCTCATCTGTACCAGCACTCAGAACTCCTTTCCTCCATTCTGATCTGCAGCTGCAGGGAAGGGGTGAACTGAGGGCCTTTTCCACACAGATGTAGCAAGGAACACGGAGATGTATCTCCATGAACAGATGTTCTTGATAATCTTTTCTGTGTTCCTTATGGTGGAAAAGTCAAGTTTGTGAATATTGACATCACTTAAATATTAGTTTAAAAAAAAGGATAAAAAACCAAACCAAACCAAAAAAGCCACAAACTAACAGCGGCAGGTTTGAACCTCTGGGTGATCCACCTTTCCCTTGCATCCTCCCCTTGCTGGTCCCAGCTCTGTTTCAAAACAAATGCATCTGCTTGCAGGCATCTGGTAACCATTCCAGTGCCTGTCTCAGAGGAGAGCACTGGTGGGAAGGAAAGTGCACCTGTGCACATCATGGACACATCGGAATCTGGGCAGATTTTTCCCTCTAGGTGAGGGGAGAGCAGCTCATCTTTCCCCAAAACATTTAAATGAGCACGGAAGAAGTGCAAACTTTCTTCAAGGAAAGGAAAGTAATGGAAACGCAATCTGCAGCATTTAGCAGAAATCTCATTAAAGAGAATTCAATAAAAGATTAACTTCTAAACTCATTTCAGCTCAAGAATGACAGTGAAGAGCCTTATGTGGTAATCCCCTTACTGCAGCATAGTTGCTTGCTGATAAGTGGAGGAATTTTTGTCCAGATGTTGCACAATATCCTGAAGTAAAGTGAGCTTTGGAACATTTTCTCTTCCCAGGTTTGTTTTAGGAACAGCTCAAATATGTTTTATAAAAGTGCAACAGCACCTGAAAATTTGTAGCACCTGAAAGTTTGTAGCATCATGCTTTAGAGGTTTTAAAAATATCCCTGCTATTTTATTATGAAATTAAAATACAAAGACCTATTAAAGATGAAAAGCTGTTTGAATGTCACTTGGGACATGTCTTCTGGTAGAGCAAATTTTGCCTTACTGAAGCTTAAAGCCCAAAAAAATCATATGCTGAGACTTTCAGATAAAGCATTCTCTGCTTAGAGGCTTCATTCTTGGTGGTGCTGAGCACATTTTAGAGGTGCTGAACTTCAGTCAAGAAAGTCCAAGGCTGCCAGAGCTGCAGGAATGTTTGGACACCTCTCCCAGGGATGCACAGACTGGGATTGTTGGGGTGTCTGGGCAGGGGCAGGAGCTAGGCTGGATGATCCCGGTGGATCCCTTCTATAATTCCATGTGTCTATGACTATTTTGTTTCTTTGTTTGTTCTCGTGCCTACCAGATCAAGCATTTGGATATCCTTATCCTTCTCCTAAAGAAGCTGACGAGAAGCTGAGGGAAGGTTCCAGAAGGGCATATTGAAATCTGACTTCTAACTATTATTTTTGTTGTAATATTAAAGTTCCTTCCAATGTCCCATCTATCACTATAATAAGAGATATATCTCTCATACAACAAGAAAAGATCATAAACAGCCTCACCTCCTTCCTTTTAGCCCACTCTGTGCTCCTGCAAGGTCCTTGTCTTCCCTTGAGAAACACACAGCAAGAAGCACAGACATTTTGCAAAAAAATGGTCAGGAAGTAATTATTCTGGTTAGGTCTATTCCCACTCTCCAAGAAATGCCAAAGTGCTCTGTTTTATAGAGTTCCTCATTCCATAGCCCTTGCACATCACAGACATGTTGATATTTGTTGCCTTATACATGAGTATAAATGAAGAATTCTGGTTCTAGAATTGCAGTTTTGATTTTCCTGTTCTGTAAAAGCACCACTGGCAGAGCAGCATTCTGTAGTTATTTCCTGAAGTTAAACAAAGAGAAATTCATGGTGCCTGGAAATCTAGAATTTTCTGTGGCATTTTCTGCTCTTGTTCTCTAAGTTAACTTTAGCTGCTCTTCACTGAAAATGGAAATATTTGTGCTAGAATTGTAGTTAACTAGTTGCAAAAGTTATGAAATTTTGGGTTAACTTTATATTTCTTGACATAAAGGAAGGAGAAACGACCATTTTGCTTGGAGTGATCAATCATGCATGACTTCATTAGATTTTGGAAACTTTCAGAATGGAGGAAGTTCAAATTTTTTAAAGGGCTTGTATTTCAATCTTTAAAATGATACATTCCCATAAGGGAGGCATCTGCTCAACTGCATTATTTCCAGAATGCAGAATGCTCAGAGTTCTTAAGTTGATAATATGTGGTAAATGCCTCCATGTATAATATATGAATCAGGATATGATCCTGAATTTTGTGGGAGGCTTCCTAAAGTTGAAGGTTAATGCAAAGCGGGAACAAGCAGCTAATTGTGTTTCTGAGCTTTTTTAATTGTTAAAGCTTTGAATAAAACATAACACAGATACCCAAACCACACAGTTGAGAAATCCTTTCAGTTCTGTTGGGGCAAAGAGATGGTATCACTAAAAATTAAATATGAATAACTACAGCCTATCAGAAATTGTTATATTTAAATATCGCATGTAAGAGCTTTACAATTCAGACAAAGATTAACTGGGAACTTCCTTTTTAAAAGCTGAAAATATCAACCCCAAATCCTGCAGCATTAGAGGAAATGGTGGGGAAAATCTGTGAAAATAGAGTTCAGATAACAACAGAGCCTGTCACTGATGCTGGTTCAGGGGCTTGGCTGGGTGCTGGGAATGCAACATCCTTGGGATATTGAGCAAATCCCAGAATGGTTTGGGTTGGAAAAGACCTTCAAGCCCATCCAGTGCCACCCCTGCCATGGGCAGGGACACCTCCCACTGTCCCAGGCTGCTCCAAGCCCCAATGTCCAACCTGGCCTTGGGCACTGCCAGGGATCCAGGGGCAGCCACAGCTTCTCTGGGCACCCTGTGCCAGGGCCTGCCCACCCTCCCAGGGAACAATTCCTGCCCAATATCCCATCCAGCCCTGCCCTCTGGCACTGGGAAGCCATTCCCTGGCTCCTGGCCCTCCAGCCCTTGTCCCCAGTCCCTCTCCAGCTCTCCTGGAGCCCCTTTAGGCATTGTAAGATGCTCTGAGGTAAAGCCAGGGTAGATTCCAACAGTGGGAGGTGGCCATTTTATTATTTGCTGGAAGTAAAAGAAAGCTCTTTGTTGTTGCAATAAACCTCTCCCTGTCAGCAGGAATGGCACCATTTAAATGATGTTTTCATGAGAGCATAGAAGGGAACAATCTATTATAAAATTTTCAAATTCTGTCTGATTTTGATGTGCTGATGTGGCAGCATGTGACTGTGTACTTCTGTTCATTATGGTGAAAGAAATCTGCACGGGTTTCCATGAAATAATGTCAAAAATTAGAGAAGAAAACACGGGAGGTGGAGGAAAGGGACACATAACAGCTGAATTGAAACAAACTAATTAACCTCCTGAACATACAGAAATTACTTTTTAGTAGTTACTGGAATTCATCCTTTAAAAATAATTCTGAGAAAAAACTGATGTAAAGAAATACTTGGGATTTTTCCTTTTATTTTAAGACTGCCTCAGAGGTGATACCATGTGAATTGCTTTTAGTTTTAAATAATCAGCAGATGGTTGACTAACGCTGACAGAGGAAAAGGCTCAGGGGAAATTGAGATGCAGTGGTTCTGGTTGGAAATAGAGTTTTGGTGTCATTGTAAACAAATCCTTCAGTATTCTCCCCAGTTTCCTGAACAGGGATGATTTGCCCCTAATGCATTTACTTGTTTAAACTCTGTTATTAGAACTAAGTGAAAAATTCATATTCTGTCTCCACAAATATTACAATATTTCAGCATCTATTTTCATCCTAAATTTTGGCAAATCCCGCAGCTAAAATATTTTTATGAGTGAAAATAGTTGAATGCCATTTGAGAGATCTCAGGTTTGTTGAACCAATAAATCAAATTCACAAAAATAAACTTCGCTCTCTGATATTACTGTAGTGTTGACTAATGTGTGCCTTTTCTCTTTTTACTTTTTAAATTCTTATAAAAATATCATTCTTTGCTTAAGGTTTGGGGAGAGCTGCTGTGACCCTCCTTAGACAAAAGGCAGACTTGTGAGCAGCCAAGATGATTTCAGTGTTTCAGATCAGCATTCCCTGGCTCCTCGAGCACCTGACCTCTGTGCCATGCCTGGGAATGCTCGAGTAGCCATATGGTGCCATTTTAGATAATCAGCTCCGAGCAGGTTGGAGCGGTGTCCAGCTGTTTAATTCATGATATTTGAATAATTTAGAAGAAACTCCAGGCAGTTCTAGAGTTGCAGGTGCTTTGATCAGCAGTGCCTCAGAATCTGAGCCTTTTTTGGTGTAAAATTGTCTGAGTTCAGTTTTGCGCCATAGACAGTTGTGGTCAAGAGTTTCTGTCTGACTGGTTCATCATCTCAACAATTCCTGTCTGATTTATAATGACATTTTTAAACAGCCCTTCTTCAAGGTGCGATTAGGTCTGATGAGCTGTTATTGATCAGGGCCTGACATTTACTCAGAGCTGTGTATTCACAGATCCAATACTCTATAAACATAAATAACTGTTCATAATCGTGCAGCCAAGTCTTTAAAGGTACCCGGGGAAGAAGCCACTTCAGGGATCACTCTAAAGGGACATTAGCTGGTTAGTAGATAAGCTGAGATGCTGCTGAGGAGGAATTCCAAAATTCTGCACTTCGAATAAAAATGGAAACCCATTGAAATAGCTACTGCTATAAAAATTCATAGAATTCATAGAATACCCTTAGTTGTGAAGGACCCACAAGGATCACTGAAGTCCTGCATGGAGTAGTAAAAGCCCTAAACCTGCTGAGATTAGGAATAATTTTTAAAAACACAGAGCAGAATTTGTCCCTCTGGAGGCACCACTTCATTTAGTTCTGGGGCTTTCTGTTTAGTTTCTTCTTCTGTTTCTTAGTTTTTGTTACGTGAATTGATAACAGCTCTTGGACCCTAAATTTTGTTGTGTTTTGTTGTTTTCTCAGTGTAATTTAATCCTGCCTGTAGTTGTTTGGACTACCACGTCTTTGGTTTGGCTGTGAGTTTGCCGAGTTTCCCTGGGCAGCACTGTGAGATAGCAGCCATTCCCTCTTGCACGAAGTCAGGCCACTCCTCATTCCCACGACTAAAATCAGAAATATTTGTGCCTTTTCCTTGTTTTCTGGGAGTCATGTGAGTTGTTTGTACACTGACTTTACCTTTTCTCCCCTCTGTATGAGTTTGATAGAGTTCTTTCTGGTCCATCTGAATATTCCTTTGAACATGCTGCTGTTGCCGTCCTTGGTGTGCTTGCTCCACTGGCGCTTCTGAAAATGAGGCTAAACCAGCACCAGAAAGGCTTTTCCTAAATGTCAGACTGGCAATATTTGCTGTAGCATAGCTTTGAAAGGATCAAAGGATTGTTGACACTTAAGCTTCATTCTGATTTTGGCAACTTCATTTATTTAAAACAAACGAAAATAAATGCAAATAAAAAAATCTCTGATTGTATTGTCAAGGATTTGTTTTGGGGCTCGTAGTTCTCTTATGTTCTGTCACAGATCTTGGTTAGGGGTTAGTCCTTTTATGAGTGCCCAGTGTTCAAAAGGTGAACCAAGTGATTATGTTTTGTTGTAAATAATTCCCTTCATTTATTAGATTGTGACTGCAATTTGTTTGTGTATGTTTCTGCCACTTGAGGGTTTATAATTTGGATTTGTAATTCTCGCACTCTGCCTCAAGTTTACTTAGTAGTATGGGTTTAGTATCTGCTTTGTCAGTGACAAGGAACTATTTTGACAATTTTGTCTTTCTTTCACTGGTATTTACTCCTCAGAGATAGTGCAGTGTGCTAGTCAAACCTTTCAGCTGTTCAGTGTGCTACAGTTTGAAGTCAGGTGTAATTTTTTTGTAATTCCTTTCTTGTGCTGGGTTGTGGTTTAGTTTCTTTGGGATTTTGTGGTTCAGTGTGGCTCAGCACCATCCAGCACTATGAAGTCAGAGGTTTGCACTTCTCCAAATGTCATCATGGTATGTGGAGTTTCGTGGTTCTTCCACAGCAAAGAAAAGCTTTTGGTTTTGTTGTTTTTCTACAAATTATCCACATCTAACCAAAATATGTGGTTCTCATTCCCAAGTTATGCAAACTCCAGTAAATGCACCTGTGCTTTATTTTATTTGCAATTGCATGATGAGTTTTGTGCTGAAAGAACTGAGCTGTACAAGCTGCATCCATTTTTCTCTCAGGTACTCCATGCAGAAGAGCAAAAGAAAATGAAATGCCTGTTGGGGAGTGGGGGATGTGTGGAATTACTGGAACCATTTTAATCCTAATTGCTTCCTAGCAGCACTGACACATCTGTAATGATGCATCTGACACAATTGGATACAACAACTATAAAACAAGTAATTCCAATCATATAAGCCTGGCAGCAGTTTTGAGGTCATTTTCTGCAAGTTGATCAATAAGAAGTTCACATCCTATAATCCACGTTGAATTTATTCCTGTAATATATCTTAACTTCTAGTGGAGCAGTGGTTAATTGCTAATCCATATTCATTGAAGAGAACAAATGAGGACAGCAAGGGTAGATATCCGTGCACCATCATATCAAACGTGGAACTTCTGAGCTCAGTTTGCGGCTCAGATCTCTTGTGTTTGTGTAGCTTCTGTGCCCATCACTTCACAAGGTCTTTGGAGATTACCAAGGAATTTGGCCAGCTGCAGTTGGTGCTTTTGTTGACAATGCCTGGTATTTGCATAGATGTTAATTAGATATTTTGATTTGTATAAATCTTCTGGAGTGCAGTTATTGTTGATCACCAGAATGCGTTTGCATTTTATATGATTGATTGTACTTTGGTAATTATTCTTCAGAGCCCCCTTTCAAGTCTATATTTCTTTCATCTGCAATGTATTAAGCTTGCAGTGGGAGCTGCTGGGTTGTTCTTGGCACAGCAGACATTTCATTTTAAGGTTCACCTTTGAGCACAGCGTGCTAATTTTATCATTCAGTTTTTAGGGCTTAATCGAAAGCCCATTGAGGTTGACATTAAAAAAAAAAAAAATCCTGCCTTTGACTCGTCAGCTTTGGATGATGTTCCTGGTCTTGTCCCTTATGTGTGCAACTCTCAGATTGATCCCAGCTGGGTAGGGTTTTATCAAGTATTTGCCAAGGAGTTTATGTATTTCAGCAAATAGATTACTTGCCACGTATGGGGATGCATGAATCACTTTCTGAACTATTTTTTGTTCACTCTTGCTGTTGCTTGATTTGTAACAGAGCAGAAAAAGTTTTCTTCTTGATAATGATCTGAGCTTTTTATAGATGAGGAACAAGAAATCGATCACAGTAAGCCATAAGCAAATAATGAATATCCTTGTAAAAATACTTTTCCTCTGAAGAAAATGCAGGTATTGATATGAAGGACTGCATTCTCCAGAATTGATTAAGAAAATAAAATTGATTTATGTGAAGTTATGGAGATCTTCAATACTGATTGTGTCTGTGATCCATGTCCTATAAAATTCACCTTTCATTTTATCTGTACATCTTTTCATTAAGAGAAACTGAATCAAATGGAATACTGTTCATGGAATTAAATCCATTAAACATGTGTAAAATAAATCCAACAGAATAAACTTACAATAAAATATGACATAAACTGGTATTTATATTTTAAAAATTCAACACTGATTCCAAAAATCCTTGTAGAAAAAAAGACTTCTTATTTGGACAAAGAAATGAGGAAGATCTAATTTGCTATGGACACATAAAAAAGAAATTCAGAAAAATAATAAATAAAATGGACTGTTTTGGCTAGGGCATTAGCAGAGGCTTTGAGGATGACATTTTTTAAAAAATAAACAATGCATTCCCCTCTGAGTTTAAAAGAGCAAATATTTTTGTTGGAAGTGTTTCTCAGATTGTTCCCCTCCTCATACTCCAAGTTTAGGAAACAATCCTTTCTTTCTGTGACTAGAGTATCAAATATCAAGTAAAGGATCAAGTATCTTTAATGATCACAGTAGATTTGTATAAGTCTGATCAAGAATTAATATTCAACCCCAATGGCTGTCATCACAAAGGGAATTGCCATGTCCAAATTTGAATTTCGATTTGGGCTGCAGCATATTTCTATAAATATGCTGGCTCAATGCCTAAATTGCAGATTCGGTTCTGAATCTCACTTGAACAGGATATAAAGCAAATTTGGAAAGCAAAATTAACGAGGCTTCACTTTCCTTGGACAAATCTACTAGGAAGTGTAATTGTATAACATTTGCTCCATATGTGTGACAAGACACGCCTGAGTTGGGAGCAGCTGATGGGAGGGAGGGGTGCAGGGATCCCTGGGGCAGAGTGCAAGTGGCCAGGTTTTGGGGAACGAGGAATCCCACAGAAGGCAATCCTCTCTGAAAGGCTGCAAAAGATCTTGAAGAAGTAAGAGAAGGCCCACAGGCACACTGTAATGTAATGTAACCACTTTGAATGGTTTAGAAGGGATTAGAATGGAAGATTCAAAATATTGATTTATACGTTGAATACTCAAATTGGATAAGGGGAAATAGACAAATATTTTTCCCTGGGAGGGTGGGCAGGCCCTGGCACAGGGTGCCCAGAGAAGCTGTGGCTGCCCCTGGATCCCTGGCAGTGCCCAAGGCCAGGCTGGACACTGGGGCTTGGAGCAGCCTGGGACAGTGGGAGGTGTCCCTGCCCATGGTATAAGATGAATTTTAAGGTCCCTTCCAACCCAAACCATGCTGTGATTCTGTGACTCTAATGTAAGAGTCCCTTGATTGCATAAGGATGGGTTTGACAAACTGGAAGCTGAGTTTGCATCACCTGCACCTCTGAGCACTTTCTGAGTGTGGGAGGAAAGCAAAGTTTGTAACATAAACTTATCGTGTATTTTCATTTGAAATGCCAGTTCTGAGTAAAATTTCCATGACTTGCATGGATTCTGATGAGGGTTCCTTTTCTGTGTTTTTGTCATACGAAGCTTTTAATGATTCATTAGGTATTGGGTTTTCTGAGCTGATGGATATCTGAACATGTGCTGTGGTTCAGTCAATAAGCAGCACCACAGAGCAAACCACAGAAATCAAACAACACAATTCAAAAGGTCAGATCTGTAAGAAGGTGAATGTATTTGTCATAATACAGTGTTCTGACAGGACTTGTGCTGGCATAACTTGAATTTAGCAAATGAGAAGAGCTTACATTCACCTTTCATTGAAACAGTGAGGTTATTGCTCACATTGTGCACTTTGCCTCACAACTGTGCACATAAATATTCTGGGAACATAAAATGTACCTTGCCTAGGGATGGAGTGTTGGACAGAACAATATTTTCTGTTTCAAAAGGTTATAAGTGTTTAATGTTGCTATGATCAAGTGGATTCATTGCATGACAAAAATTTTAACTTTTGTTTCTTATAATTTCCTGCTCCTTGGGGCAAGCCAACCCTGTCAATATTTATAAGTATGGAGCCGCTGTTGAAAAATTGGGTTTAAATGAACAGTACTTTTAAAGCTTAGCAGAATTTCAAATTTATTTTTCTTTCTCTTGACAAGTATTCAGGAATTCCCTGGAAGCAGACAATATAAATTGAAGAGCCTTGTTTATGAAGCTCAATAAAAAAAAGTTTTAGTTAGACTTTTGCCTTGCTGAGAAGCAAATTATTGTGAACTTCAAAAATATTATTTAGACTTTTCAAAATCCCAGTTAATTTTAATTGACTGTGCTTGGTTTTGACTGAAAAGATGGAAACACATGTTTTATGATTTACAAATAAAACAGATATATTGTTCTGTTTTAAGTAGAAGTAATTTGGGGGGGTAGGAGACTGAAGACACGTAGGATTAAATGTAAGGGTACATTTTTCACTTTTTGTTTGAAAAGGGCCCTGAATTTACATTTCCACTACAGTAAAGGAAATGAGACACATACAGTTTTTCATTCCGATATTCCTTGTTTTTTAATGACTATCCATACTGTTAGAAGATACTGAGTCTATAAACAAAGCAAATGGAAATGACAAATGAAATCACATAACACTAAAAATGTCAATATAACACGACTTGCTCTTAACTTTCTCAGCATATATGCAGCACATATTGCCTGGTCTGATTTTTAGTGCTCTGTGATGAACTTTACCACGGGAAACCATACAATATAAATTAATTTCTACAGAAATGATCATGAGAATAAGAATGTGTTACAAAACTCGTCCATATTTCCATAAAACTACCACCTAGTGTAATAACAATTGACAAAATAATATAGTTGCTGCAGTGCAGTCTATTGAAAGATGTGCAATGTATCTTCTGAGTGAGAAAATTGTGGGATCACAGAACATCCAGGGATCCAAGGATCACCAGCCCAGCCCCTGTCCCTGCCCAGCTCCCCACCAGCCCCAGCCTGGGCATCCCTGGCAGCGCTGCCCAAACGCTCCTGGAGCTCCGGCAGCCTCGGGGCCGTGCCCATTCCCTGGGGAGCCTGGGCAGTGCCCAGCACCCTCTGGGGGAAGCAGAACCTTTCCCAGCCCTGCAGCCTGAGCCTGCACGGCTGCAGCCATTCACACATAATTCTTTTAGATTATTAGAGTAGATACTTTTATTCCACCATTAGTAGGACCATTGCTGGACACTGTTACACCTCTTTGGTATTTCTCTAGAGCAATAGTTTTTATACTACATGGTGTTTTTTTCAAAATAAGAGAAAATTGAACTTTCAGATTTCAAACCTGCTACATCCTCTTTGTCCTTTTCTTTACTTTGAGATGTAATGAGTGGTTTCAGTTTAGCAGAGAGATATGATTTGATGCCAGGCTCTGCTGTTGTGAAATCCTGGTGGCTTTATTTTCTGAACATAATCTGTGTTCTGTGCTCCAGAGAACGGTGGAAACCACCAAGGTTGTGCTTCTATAATAACTTTATTGACATGATGATAATAATACAGTGATAAACATCCATGTGTTTTGCTTTGCCCTTTTGTGCATTCATCAGTGTCTGAATTACATTATTTGCTTTTCCAGCACCTTCCTATTTGTTTCTAACGTGTTCTTTCAAAGTAAAGATAAAAAACTGATTATTGGGCATATCAGACTTTGTTTTCACCTGCCAGAATGGAATATATTCTCAACTCTTGTCTTTCTCAGAAGACACTTTCATAATGGCATTAAACCCAGCACACTCAACAAAGTGTGTGACCTGCTTGTAAATAATGCAGTATGAATTAAGAATACAATTAACACGTTGGAGACTCTGCAAATTAAAAGTGTAAACTGTTTTCAAAACATTTGTAATGAATTGGGCCCTTGACTTTACTTTGAGGAGACATTTCTACATAAAAGAGAGGGTTTATTATAGTTACTCAGTGGAGCACAGTGAGGTGATGAGCTAAAATTCTGCTAAAGGGGAAAAAAGGTTTTAATGAGTTACTAAATATACAATGAGATTTGAAAATAAGGGATTTTCTGCTTAGTTTTGTGGGTAGGAACAAGAAATTCAGTGGGTTTTGGTCTGAACCTCTGTCTCTGGTGAATGAAATTACAAACAATGGGCAAAATGATGTGTGATTGGTGTAAAGAACAGCTTTTATGAGTTATGGATTTCTGTTAGACAAGAAAGTCTTTATATCAGGTTCACATGTTAAACAAATGCTTTTGAGATCATTCATTTTGTCAAGAAAAGAAGAATAGTGAAGCTGATGATCCAAAGCCTATTCTTAGTACAGTAGGGTTGTTTTTATTCTTTCCCAATTCTGCTTTATATTTCTGCCTGGGTCTTGCTGAAGAAAAACGGATCAGTCTTAGTCTTATATGGAAACATAAGGAACTCTGAATTGTTGCTACACCAGAAACCATGACCCAGAGAAGACAGCTGGGACACTTCTAACTATGGTTACTGCAAGGCAAATATTCCTTCAGCTCATTTGGGACTACATTGCCCAATAAAACCAAAAGATTTCTAAAACATATTATCTCGATGTATCAAAAGGAAAAGTCTTGCTGATCCTTCACAAGAAAAAAATATTTGCCAGCTCTCACTCTAGGTCTAAAAAAGAGTGTTCTGCTCTCTGTGTTACAGCAAGATTTGAAATGTCAGCCCCCAGAGAAGATTTCTGTGGTGTTGCCTGAAATAACCTTTTTTTTCTTCTACTGAAAAGTGACAAATGTGATGCTCGAGTAGAATATAATGGATTAGGGGAGTTGTTTGTGTATTTAGAGACCGAGATGTCCTTTCCTGTTGAGAGACACATAAATTCCTGCTTAGATCAGTTTCAAATGGAAGCACCCAACAAGTGGGAATGCAAACATTGTAAGCATCTGATGTAGTGATGTACCCAAATATCCCCGTCTGTGGCCCTACCTCTTCAAATGGGCTCCTTCCAAAATTTTCTGTGTTTTCAGGGAAGTAAATTCTTTTTAGGAAAAAAACCCAATCAAACTAACAAAACACAAAGAAATGTCTAGACATAAGTGGGAAAAAGATTCTGCTACAACAGCAGAGGTTAATCCTAATAATGTATTTACTCATCTAAATAAATATTAAATATATGTGAGTGCATAAATTATGTTGTCATTAACATAAGTGAAATCTTCTCCTTAGATTTTTAAGGGGAAAATAGGTTCACTGGAGAATTCCATGGGGCTTTTTTTCCCCTTGTCAATAGAGGATGTCCTGAAGGTCCTTTCTGTGATAAAAGAACTTTTGCTCAGAGGTTCTTGTTGTCCAGCTTTTTGTGAGTTAGTTTACTGCAAGCCAGTGTCTCTGTTTTTCCAGATTGGATATTAGCATGAAATCCTTTGTGACACACAATTTTCTTTTCACTGAAGAATTTCACATGTTTTTAATCTGCTGTTTTCTAAACAGAGGTGCCATTGAATTAGAGCTGTTGAGTTCTGCATGACCTTGCTTCACTTTTCATAAATATTTGATGCACTTTTTATAATAGTCTTCAAAATGTTCTTAAGAGAGCCCTGCAATCTGAGTAACAATACAACAGCCTTTGGTTTATATTTGGGTTTTTATTTACTGTAAATATTTTGCAGTCGTGCTTTTGCACACTTTAATGCTTTTACTGCAGTTGAGCTCTATGTCAAGAGTCTTGGGTTGCTTCTCTACCAGCAAAATACAATCATAAGAAGTAGGACTCAAAGGAACTTCATGACATAATTCAGCAGATTTATTCCTTACGCAGGGTCAGCTATATTAACACATTCTTGGCAGGTGTTTGCATATTTGTACCAAAGGATGCATGTGATCTCCTCAGGCTGGCTGGTCTGGTACTGCACTGAAAACTGCATTGTCAGAAACCTTCTCTACTGCTTTAGGATCGGAAATTTTATTGATGTTTGAAAAGCAACAGCCCCAAATTTCTTTCTCACTTTGTTTTTTGCATTTTTTTTTCTCCCATAAGTGCTGGAAGAGTGTATGCCCTTCTCCTCCATATCTTTGGTCAGCTTCTCTTTGATACAGTCAAAACTACAATAAGAAGCTACGATAGCCACAAAACAGCAAAATGGAAACGTCACTTCAACCTCTCTGTGAAATGATTGAAGTCAGAGTTTTACAAATTGTCCATTCTTTGCTGTGGATCCCCAGGACTGGTGCCTGTCCCTTTCCTTACCCTTCTCCCCCAGCCATTTGTGCTGAGCTCTCTCCACATCTCCCTTCTCCACCCTCCCTGCTGCCCGACCTCTGTTTCCCACAATCAGCAGATTTCCTTCCTCCTTGCATCTTGTTTCTCTGGGGTCACTGATTAAATAAATCAAACAAAAGCAGCTGGGTATTGATCTTTAGAGCACACTGTTAGTGTTTTCCCTCTGCTCTGAAGTGAATTATTTTATAAGCACTTGTCTTTAATAACTGAGCCGGTCCATTATCCACTCCAGCAGCTCAGCAGTGCTGATATTATAATCACTCCCCTTACACACACCATTGTAACAGATTGCTCCAAGATCAAGTGAAACATGTCTGTGACTTTCCTTCTCTAAGTGCTTTTGTCCTTATTGTGTGACCCAGAGAAAAGTTCTCCCTCACACAAATCCTTGAAGTAACTGCTCTGGGCTTTCTTCGTGGGTTTCCTTTTAAATTCAGAATAAGAAAAATGAGCATTTGTTCCTTTTATTTTGTATTGGTTGAAGTTTTCTTTCTTTTTATTGCCAGTGGTATTTTGCTTAATGAAAAGGAAGAAAAGTAAAAAGGTTTGTTTAATTGTTCTTACAAGGAGTCAAAATCTCAGGTGAGGAGCAGCAGTTTCCCTGTACATCGTTTTTTTTTATTTTTTGTATAATGGCTTAGAGACAATAGGGAGGAAAGAAAGGTTGTTGATGGAGAATTTGTACTGCAAAAGCACCTTTTTGGGATGTAATGCTTCTGCCCATAGGAGAAGGAATAGAAAGCCTGTAGAAATTTTTACTCCTGACTTTGGTAGACTCAGGTTTGGTGTCCACAATAGCAGTGGTGGTGGGTGATGTTTGTGTAATGCAGCTGTAAGTGTAGGCTCTGTGTTTAGGTGAAAACACTGCAGCTCAATCCCTGTAATCTGTCCCATCAAATCAATTCCTTAATCAATCAAAGAGCATAATTGAGCCTGACATTTCCAAAATAAAATCAAGCAACTACTGAAAAAAAGAGATTAAAAAAAAATGCTCTTCAACCAGTACCACTTCAATGCAAGCACAGGTGTGAATCATATTTCAGGGGAAACATTTGCTTTTTGATTCATCTTAAAGTGTAGTCTAAATTTTTGTGTGTTATTGATGACTACATGATATTCCAGTTTGAGATCTCATGATAATTTTTAGGAAATTGTCCTTACTTTCTGAAATCAAGCTCTTTTTCTAGTGGAAAAAGGATTTGGCTTCAAACACATGTTGCCCAGTGAACAGAATATGCTGGTGATATATTTGATTATATGTCTCCATGGTTGTTTTATAGCTCAGTAATGAGCTGGATTACAATAAACGGACTGGGAAACAAAAATTGGATGCCAGTATGTTATTGGTTGTTGAGCATTAATTTTGCTAACACAATTTAACAGTGCAAATTTTGTTTACTAAAAGACGAAGGGTAGTATAGAGAAGGCAAGAATAGTCTTAAATTATTTTCTATAACCTATTTTCTGTGTTTGTTTTCTTTCACTGCAATTGATTCTATGAAATGAAGACATTTTCTATGTACTGTACCAAGCCAAATCATATTACAGAAAGCAGGATGCTGTTAAATGAGAGTTAAATTACTCTCAAATGACAAGGAAATGTTCAGCCATAAAACGTTTTGTGAGACTAATGTGTTCTTCCAAGTCAGATTGGTCAGGAAAAAAGGAATTAAAATAAAAATCTGGACTTGTGAAAAAGAAATGTGATTTCCAAAGAGGTCTCTTCTAGGAGAATCTGGGAGAGGGCCTGGTTGGCAGGATTTGGACAAGGGAAATTCTAATGGAAAGAACCAGAATTAAACAAACAAAGGGTAGATGGTCAGAGTTTCTAAGTCCTAGTGTTCTGTGTGCTGTGTCCTGGTTCCAGGCTGGGGCTCTGCTCCCACAGCTCCTCGACCCCAGTGGCCTCGCAGAGCTGTGGGCAGAGCCCTGACGTGGCCGTGTGTGGGCTGTGAGCAGGGCTTGGGAGAGCTCCAGGGTTCTGACAGGCTGCCAAAATCAAGTTTTATAATTGAAATCACAGATGGGAAATCATGGCTCGCTTTAGTTTAAAACTGCCAAATTTAAGTGGTCTTTCATGGGACCAGCAAAACACGTTTGTTCAACGACACCAAAATTACCTTTAAGGCAGAGTCCAAAGGTTTGTTGGTAACATTCAGTTTTTAAAATCCTAGTGGATAAAATTAAATGTATTCATTCTATGATGAGAAGAATTAGGTGGCTTTCATTTGAACTGTTACCACTTCTCAGACTCCCAGCTGAATTTTTATTCTTCTCGGCACAAGTATGCCATCTTAAGCATCCTAAGACAGGTGAGTATTAAGAAAAGACTGCATTGGAGATGCAGTGCTTTGCAGAATCCTCCTATTGCATTTCAGGAGAGCTGGAGGAAGTCCCAGCTCAGGAAGGGTGAGTTGGAAGGAAGTGCAGAGAGGTCTGAAGGGGCTGATCTATGGTCTGTCCCTGCTGGGAGCACAGGGGATGTGAATAGCTGTGGAGAGAGGAGGCAGATTGGGGGGCAGGAACACCTCTGGGTTTGCCTTGGAAGAGCTGATTCCTGCTGATGAAGTGGGAAAAGGGAGGTCAGGAGAAGCAGTGATGAAAGCCAAGAGGGCAGGGATCGAGCACGAGTCTGCAGATCATATTCTATCTTGTTTTATATTGTTATCAATAAATTCAGCAGAATGGGAAATCTAAAACAAAGGAGCAAACAAGATGATTTCTGAGCATTTTTGCCTGAGAAATTTTGCTGGGAGAAGGCATCAAAATTGAGTCAATCCCTAGTTGTATGGGAATATATCTCAGGGATGGATCAGATGGTTCAGTCTTGGGTATTGAACTTCAGTGATAACAAACAGCAATGACAGTGGTCAAGTGTGAAGGGGAGAGAAGCCTTGGTTTGCTCTGGAGCTCACCTCTGCTCATGTTTAAATTGATGAATAGGTGTGCCAGAGCAGGATATACTATATCTATACAACATAACTAATTTTGCATCTTTCTGCTGACAATATATCAATATTTATATTTCTTACCAAAACAATATGGCTAATCTTTTCCTTGCAACAGTCATTACACTTAATAAGGTTGATCACTGATTAACAAAATCCAGGTCTCATGAATCAGTAGTACAGGTTTAATCCAGCAGGTTTTCTTAAAAATCAGTAGAGCTAACACTTGATGTTCCATGAGCTGGAATAGCCACATATAAATATATTTTTATATAAATCATAAAATCATAGAATGGTTTGGGTTCGAAGGGAACTTAAAGCCCATCCAGTGCCACCCCTGCCATGGCAGGGACACCTCCCACTGTCCCAGTCTGCTCCAAGCCCCAATGTCCAACCTGGCCTTGGGCACTGCCAGGGATCCAGGGGCAGCCACAGCTTCTCTGGGCACCCTGTGCCAGGGCCTGCCCACCCTCCCAGGGAACAATTCCTGCCCAAGATCCCATCCAGCCCTGCCCTCTGGCACTGGGAAGCCATTCCCTGGCTCCTGGCCCTCCAGCCCTTGGCAATTGTCTCTCTCCATCTTTCCTGCAGCTCCTTCAGGCCCTGCAAGGCCACACTGAGGTCACCCCAGAGCTTCTCCTGCCCAGGCTGAACAATCCCAGCTCTCGCAGCCTTTCCTGCCAGCAGAGCTGCTCCATCCCTCTGCTCATGCTGGTGCCTCCTCTGGGCTCTGTGCAGCAGCTCCAGCTCCTCCCTGTGCTGGCCCCAGGGCTGGGGCAGCTCTGCAGGGTCTCAGCTGAGGGGCAGAGGGGCAGAATCCCCTCCCCTGCTGCCCACGCTGGGGCTCAGCCCAGGGCAGGGGGTAGTTTTTGGGATGGGACATATCTGCTTCTCACCCACCAGCTCCCCCAAATCCTTCTCCCAGGGCTGCTCTTGATCCATAAATCTTTTTATATTACAAAGCTAAAATAACAGCTTTCAATGGTAATCAGTTAAAAAGGAATTAATTGTTAGGAAGAAAATATTTCTTATCCCTAAAATACCCCCTCTGAATTTCTCTGGAACCCCTGGTTCAATCTTTGAGAGTTGGTACTGTCAATCATCACCCCTTATCTCCTGGCCAACCTAGCTGACAAGCAGTAGTGCTCCATCTGACACAGTGTGACCCACTTCTATCTGGCTTATGTGAAAAGAATGCATTAGACATCTGCTCCCCCTTTGGATTGATTTATCATGCACTGTGAAAGTGCTTCAAAAACATGCTGAAAGCCTTGGTAGTGCGCTGGGAAGTTAAACTTAGATCACCATTGCTCCCACCTTTCTGAATTACTCATTGGAAACAAACCCACTTGATCCAGGATATGGATTTTAAAGATATCCTGAAAAGGAATTATTTTATTATGTGCTTTATTACTCATTATTCATTTATAAAGGCTTGAATAGGAACATCGTGGTGTGAGATGTGACTTCATGGCGGAAGCTATGCAACAAGGTCTGACACAGAACCATTTGGCTTTTAAGGCAGTATTAGAAATTATATCACTTACCCCATTAATTCTTATGTAAGAAAGCACAGCTCTGGTGCTCCCAACATAGGAAGGGCATTGAACTGTTGGAGCAAGTCCAGAGGAGGCTACGGAGTTGATAAGTGAAATGGAGCCCCTCCCCTGTGGAGCCAGGCTGGGAGAGCTGGGGCTGCTCAGCCTGGAGAGGAGAAGGTTGTGTGGAGACCTCACAGCACCTTCCAGGTGCTGCAGGGAAACCAGAGAGGGACAATTCCTCAGGGACTGCAGTGCCAGGACCCAGGGAATGGCTTCCCAGTGAAAAAAAAGTAACTTTAATTTAGTGATAATTTTGCTTACACCATTAGGCTAAAGAGAAAAAAAAGGCAATGCAGAAAGATGTGTTAAACCAGCAGCCTGGGTTCCAATAAGCAGTATCTGTCCACTTTGCACTTCTGGAAATGAGACATCTAGAAAGCTAAATTAGCTCCAACATTGTAATTTTTACCCAGTTTTTAACTGTCAGTACAACAAATGAAAGGCATTAACATACTTTATTTTTCCTGACTGATGAAAACGCAAGCAAATAAAGGAATCATTTCTTTAATGATGTTAGAATTAATAATGAATGGGTTTTTCAAGAGGTTTTTTTTGGCATGGCTGTTGTTTTGCAAAGCAATTTGTTTTCCTCCTGTTTCTACTGTAAGTATTTCATCAATGATGTGATTTTAAAGTAGAGAATTTGGAAGAGTGTTAATAGTCTTCTCTAAGAACATTATTCAGCTGCTAATACTTTTGCCAAATGGCTGCTTCTGTGTTGATGCTTTACACGAGTCACTAAAAATAAGAGCAATTAACTTGTGTCTGAAACGATTTCCTATCAATATTTTCATATCATTTTTGCTAAATAATAAGCAATAAAACTACCCCAGGGGTTCTTTTGTCACCACAGATGGGATGCTAGGATTTGATCCAGCCAAAAGAGCACAACCCTACAAAAGCTACTGTTTTCTAGCACTTAAAGGAGAACGTGTAGATGTCTTTGACAAGGCACATGATGCTGCAGTCACATGTTTTTCTCCTCCATTCGGAGTGAAGAAGTCTGCTACTAATCATTTTTGGGGGCTGACTTCTGGCCATCAGCTTTTTTCCAATGAGAGATACAAAAGATTTGTCTGATGGCTAAATATTCCTCAGGAGATTTCAGTTTAAGACCTTCTCTAGAATTCACTAATAAGATTTTGATAAATAGTTAAGATACCTTGTGGTTTTAAACACATAATCCTCTATTCATCCAGTGATGTCAAAAGAGAAGGTGTGAGATCATTTTTAATGACTATAAATATCTGGGTGACTTTTAGAGCACATTTATAACCCAGCTCATTGGTGGGAAGCTGACAGACAGTCTGACCTGCCAACAGATCATGTTGGAGGCACAAACAGACCCTTATGCAGAGTTCCACACTGTGAGGGCACACAGAGAGTGTGACACAGCACATAAATCACAGCCTCCACGTGAAGGATTGGCCAGCTCTCACACCCCACTTTTGGTGATATATTTAATCTCAAAGACTTTTCAACATATTGGAAGACAGTGAGTTGTTGCTGAGAATTTGGAGTGGAAGAAATGGAAGCTGAGACAAGTCCGTCACGTTCTGGAGGCGTGGTGGATCCTGCTCCAAGTGCTCTCTGGGGCAGAGGAAAAATAAGAGAAATATTCTCTCTACAGAGTGCAGCACGTAACTGTATTTCTTAGCTGCAGTCTGGTCTTTTCTGTTGATTAATGCCATCTCTGCAATACTTGCTTTGCACTTTGTGTGTCCAAGCCTCCTGTTCTTTAAATTCTGCTCCTGGATCGGCAGAGATGGATTTTCTCCACTTGGGAGAAAGGCCCTGTTTCCATCATCTCCCAAGAGCTGTCACAGCCCCACTTTGCCAGGACCCTTTGGCACTGCAGTTCCCTCCCCAGGTGGGCTCTGGAGGGATGGAGGTGTTTTTGGGTGCTGAGCTCAGGGTTGTCCTGTGTCCCTGTGGTCTGAGAGGGCTGGGCCTGCTGGTTTCTATAAGGGATGGGAAGATCAATTTGATTTCTGCTGCCTTTTATTGAGTAATGCTTCACTTGCACCTGGTAGAGAGAGGAAAATTTGGGACTGATTTGATTCTGGAATGATTTTTCTTTTCATTTAAAGTGCTAGCAAGTGTGCTTAGATGCTTAGAGTTTTTACTGTCGTTAAATAAAAGGTAAATAAATACTTCTGGAGAGGACTTCACTAAATGAAGCGTACTGAGAGTTAAACCAAACGAACAAAGCCACAAACACCCAGTATAACTTCAGTGTTCTGTTTGTTTCAATCTACATCAGATGATAAATCTTTCAGGCTCCATCCAAAACCAACAGCAAATAAACGTTGCTGCTGTCTTTTCAAATCCTTCATCTCCTGTAACAGGCACATCCCTGGTTCCTGCCCTTATTTCAGCAGTGGGATTTACAAATGTTGCTTGAACACACCTGACATAAATATTACCAAAAAAAAAAAAGAAAAAAAAAACCCGAAAAAAACCAAAAAAGAAAATTCTTAGCAAATTACCCCATACTGAGCATGCTGTTTGTTCAGCCTCTAAGTCAGTAAAAGGATATTCCTGACCTGAAGTGGAAGGAGATAAAAAGGTGGGCAAAAAATATATATATACACCACCTCTTATTGCTTTGTACTTGAGACTTTCTTTCTGTAGAGTTGACTATTCATTAAATGTTCATGAATATTTCAAGGAATGGAACATAACTTATACGTAAAACCCAAGTCCAAAAGTTGCATATTATCTTCTATAAATTCCTTAAAAAAGTTACTTGCATGCTTCAAACAACTTCTCTTGAAGACCTTGGCTTTGCATGAAATTTAGCAGTACCTGCCTGCATCACTGTATTGCTGCTTTCTTTCACGGAAAATTTAAGGAGAACAGAAAAATCTTGTGGTAGCACAATTCTTAAAGTATTTTTAAAGTAATTCTGAAAATGTTTATCAACTAAAGGGCTGGCACACATCTGCATTAGCAATAGAAACACAGCAATTTGTTACCTATAAACCTGTTGGACTGTTGTTTTGGGGTTTTTTTTTTTGGTTGTTTGCTTGGGATTTTTGTTGTTAGGGATTAGAGACAAAACCCTGAGATCTATGGGAATCAGATTCCCTGTTTTCCAGTTCATAACATGAAGCAGGTCAACACAAGGCATAGGTTTGTCAAACATCATCAGATCAAGAGAAAGAGGTAAAGGGAGATGCTGTCTCTTTAAACACATGATTTTTAGCCATGTTAAAATCATTTACCTGACCTCTGTGCACATATCACTTTCATGCATAATTTTGTGGATAGTAAAATGATAGAAACCTGCTTGTATTTTACAAAAAAACCCCAATACTCCTGACTGAGATATTATAGCCATGACTGTTTCTAAACCTGTTTCTTTTTTTTTTTTTTTTTTTCAGGGGATGCTATAACAAAGAGCTAAAATTTGTACTAAAAATTTTATTGAACTATAATGGAATATCAAAAATTCATGTAGAAAAATATTTATTGTATTTAAGAGGAGTGCCAGGGAGGATTATACTATCATCACAAATGTGAACAAAGGGCCTGTGCCAAAATTTTTCTGACACGATATTTTTCTGTGGGATATGTAAATGTAATTTTTTTAATTAGCAGTTGCAGTATCTTAAATTGCCACGGCTGAGGAAGATTACCTCACTGCAAAAAAAAAACAAAAACAACAAGTGCCTCGACTCTTTGTGCTTGAGATATAATTTGAATTTAAACTTGTATGCAGGATAAAGCAAATTGAGCTGTCCCTGAAACGCACTCAGATGCAACACTAAGGGAAGATTATTTAGGAGTAAAGGCTAAGGCAGTGTGGAGGAGGTAAAGGAAGTCAGGACATGGAAAGCTAATTGGTTTCCTCCAATCCAGCCCCCACTGAGCCTTTCATCCTTGCAGGTGGACTGATGAGTTCTGTCACTTGGAAGAGAGGGATAAGAAACTCTCAGGAAGAGCTGTGGGAGAAATTCTGTGTTAGCCCATGTTAGCAGGTTCAGGAACACCCTGCCTGAGGAATGAGGGAGGTGGGGTGTGATCAGAGCTTTGGGATCCTGGCATTTCTGTGCTGCTGTGCCATGTTCCAGAGACTTGCAGCATGCAGGGATTTCCATCCCCACCCTGAGCTCAGGGGTTGCTTTCCCCATGGCTCTCCTCACGCTGAGGTTCGATCAGATCATTGCTTTGAGCAGTAAACCCTGCCAGCAATCAATACATGGCAAAGGGGCCACAGAGGCACTGAAGGGGAAAATTGCCAAGCTGTGTTCCAAGAGTGTGTCAGGGAACACAATTAAACATCGGCAACTGTCCTGCATGTAAGCTTAATTATTTATTTATTTATTAGTTATTTTTATTTATTTATTTAAAATGCAGATTATCAGCTGTACAAATAGCAAAATTTAAAGCCAAATACTGAGAGGTTTGCATAGATATATAAAGACAGTGATTTCCCATCACACAGTCCTGCACTAAACACCACTGCAGTAACAGCTTCCCCAAAGGCTTTTCACACCAGCTATGAATTAATTTTGTTTTTCCTCCAAATGCATGCAAACCAGTGGGATGTGCATCTCTAACAGATGATGNGGAAGGAAGGAAGGAAGGAAAAGCCTCTGAGAATAGGTGGATATTTTGTCCACCAAATATTTATTTACAAATGAATAGCTCACATTGTTGGTTTGTTAATTGGTGTCAGTGGGCAAACTCGGGTGCTTGCATGCTGTGCTTTTTGTGTCCTTTTCAAGTCCTGTTCTTCATTTACCTTTATCTTTGGGGACTCTTTTAGAACATTTGTGTCTTCCTAATTTCTCTTTAGTACCAGGGCATCCAGCAGATGCTTGAGACTCTTTCAGTGTCATTTAAATAAAATGTATTTGTGCAATCCTGTCGCAGTGTCGGACACGAACACGCAGATTCAAGCAGCAGGTCCAGGGCAGGAGAGCAGAGCGAAGACTCTGCCTACCTTTATTTTCTGCTTTTTATACCTCTTTTAAAACAACCATCCATTGGTAGATGAGGTTAACACCTCTACAATTTTACAGGATAGGAACACAGTCTATCATCTTTCTCCGTCTTGGAGAAAGGAATGAACAACAATCCAGAAGTTCAGAAAACAATCTAGACCGGTTAGGCAAGCAAGAGCTATGTTTATAGAAAATGCATGAGAACTTCTACTACAAAAGTAAAAACACAGAACAGTAGAAAAATCCAGGGCGACACAATCCCTAGCTTTGGCAGTAGCATTATCAAGATGCTCAGCTGTGCCTGCANTTGTGTGGGATTTTTTCCCCTCTTCTTTACATGTTACCCCAGAGGTGACACCAGTGTCAGTGATGGCCTTGGCCCTGCCCAGATCCCTCTTGGAGCCAGNAGTAGAAAAATCCAGGGCGACACAATCCCTAGCTTTGGCAGTAGCATTATCAAGATGCTCAGCTGTGCCTGCATATTCACTTATGATATGCTATATGTGAGGAAAAGATATTTTTATGTTCATCAGTGTTGATATAATGGACAAATTAGTATATCAACCTTCCACTGCCAATAAAATCAGTTATAAAAAGCTAAATATTTGAAAGCAGAACATATTTCCCTTTATTAAATATTGGAAAGAGAACCTGTATTTAATTTTTAGCTCACAGAAGCCACCCCTGCAGCCGCTCCCCTGCCACCAAAACCTTGCCCCAGCAGCACAGTGAGGTCTGAATAATGAAAAATNGTATTTAATTTTTAGCTGTTTTGTTTAGCAATGCCAAGTAATAGGTCCATATGAAGCTTTCCAAGGACAAGGGGAGTATAAATGTTGCATAAGCAATATATCTCTTTCTGGGCAGTTTTTCAAATAGATTGTGGGTTTGGGTTTTTTTCCTCAAGAATATTTTGTTTTCTTACCATGAGGTTTTAGTGCTTCTGTTAATCTGTCTTTTTTTGATTTGAAAAACTCTTATCTGTCCAACAGAGAAGGCGTTGCTGGGAGAATCAGACATTAGGGATTGGCAGCTCATTCCAGGGCATTCAGACAGAATCCTTATTTAGGACAGCATTTAGTATGAAAAGTTAGAATCTTTTCAAGGCAGAAGTCAAGTGTGTTTAACTTGAGGCACGAAGTGAAGCATAAATGATTCTGAAGAGAATTCACTATCTGGCAACAGAGGAATTGGGCCACTAAGAGGTATCCAGATAAACTGCATTTTGAGATTGTTTTAAGAAGAATCTATTAAACAAAAAACAGCTACTGAATGAAACAATCAAACACACAAGGAAAAACAAACCACAGAAAAAATAAAACAAACAAAATTTCAAACCCACAAAAGAAATCCAAACCAAACAAAAAACCCCAAACAAGAGAATGGCCCTAAAATGAAGAGGGAAAAGTCAGAAACTCTTTGTCACTGCAACCAAGTATATGATAGGAGGGTTTCAGAAATATCTTCTGCAAATGGAAATGCAGGTCTGGTTGAGCACATTAAGTTACAAGTTTTACCCACTATAGTCTAAAAGCTGGGAATTAGGAGGGCTCTGATGGAATTATGTCCAGGAAGCAGTTAATGAGAAATTAAATATTTCAGACACATGCAGTCTGTGAAAGAGCTGCTGGGTCTCCAGGCCGAGCAAAGAGTGAAGGGAGCACTTAAGGTGAAGAAGGTTCCTGCTGCAAAGCTAAGTGACTTGGAACTCTTTTCGAAAAATGTAAATTAAAATGTCACAAGAGGTACTTGAAAAACATTTAGCAGAAATAGAAGAGGTCCAGAGAAGGGTGACAGTATAATTAGAGACCTCGGATGGCTTTGTAAGAGGATAGATTTGGAATTATTAGAACCCCTTTTGTGGAGCAAAGAGCAGTGAAATAGGATATAAGCCTGAAAATAATGAATTTAAAAAACACATTTATGGCTTTTATAACCAAATATGTACTTTTTCACTAAAACATAGTCTGGGGAACTCACTGCCACAAGCTGTAGAATATTGGGTGGTTTCTGTTTTGGGGTTCAGGATAATATAGGTCTTAAGATGCAATAGCAAAAGTCAAAGAGTTTTAGAAATTTGGCTGTTTCAAATATAGCAAGATAATGATGAAATTTATTTTACAAATAAAATTCTTCTTTTGTTACAGAATTTATAGAAATTTCCCTGAAGGACCTACAAGTGACTCAGACAGAGGAACAGATGAGAAGCAATATTCTACCTAATGTGTAAATTCCATATGGGAATCCAGAACTCAGCCTGGCAATTTTACTTCAGTTCAAACAAGCACTTTAAGAATGCATTTGTGTAGTTTGCTAATAAGTTTTCCTAAACTGGATTTCAATATTTTATTATGTATTTCTTTTTGCCTACAATGCAGTTCTACAACAAAAACCAAGATGAAATTCATTCTTTCACCTTAGCTTTTTATGTGTGTGCTCTATTGCTTATAAATTTATATATAGATATTACTGTAAAAGAAAACAGCATCTCCATGAATGAGTTTCTAGCATTCCTCTCTTGTTGGCTTCCCTGGCATTATTGGTTTGGGGCCAAGTTTCATTAACTCATTTAGCATTCCATTGAAATCTAAACTCTAAAGGCTAATGCTTTCCCCTGTCGTGGAATACAAGTTAACATGGAAGCAGAACTGACTAAATGTTAGGACTTGGGTGAAAAATCACTCCTTGGGAATGAACTTAGAGGAAAGTGGAATGAACTGCACAGGAGTGGTGGGACCCCTTACAGTCTTAGGTGCAGTGGAGGAAATATGAACACCTTCTGTTTTTTTTCCTTCTTGGAAAGTAATGAAACTATTGCTGTGAATTTACAAAGTGGAAATCAAAATATCTTGACTGGAATTTTTCCTTTAATAGGGCTTTTTCCAATCTGGTTTGTGATGTAAGAACTTTTTAGTGTCCTGCTGCAAACATGTGCTGACAGTGCAATGAAATTATTTATAGAATCACTGAATGGTTTGGGTGGGAAGGGACCTTAAAGCCCACCCAGTGCCACCCCTGCCATGGCAGGGACACCTCCCACTGTCCCAGGCTGCTCCAAGCCCCAGTGTCCAACCTGGCCTTGGGCACTGCCAGGGATCCAGGGGCAGCCACAGCTTCTCTGGGCACCCTGTGCCAGGGCCTGCCCACCCTCCCAGGGAACAATTCCTGCCCAATATCCCACCTAACTAGTTGTCTGTCAATTTGAAGCCATTCCCACTTGTTCTGTCACTTCCAGTTCCTGAAGCCCCTTCAGACCCTGGAAAGTGCTGTGAGGTCTCCACACAACCCTCTCCTCTCCAGGCTGAACATTCCCAGTTCCCTCAGCCTTATTTTTCCTTACAGAAAATGGCATATTTTCTATATCCATTCTGCTTCATTAATCTAAGGTTTAGGAAGAAAAGGTATACAAAATAAAAGTAAGAAAGGAATATTCAGGAATGTCTAATGAGCTGCTTTGGTAAATGAATTAAGTAATATCCATGACTATTTTGATATAGATAGTAAGCTTCCAATAATTTTCATCTTTTTCAGTCCTGTATCTCATGGATAGATTGATTAGCTAAAAGCTTATTTATCTCTGGCTACTGTGTTTTCACTTTCTGCATGTTATCTACAGAAGTTATTATCTTATGATTGATCTCTGGATTGTTTTGTGATGTAAATGTGCAAATACAACTGTGAGTTTAGTCCTGGCTGGTGACTTGGTTCACCTGATTCCTGGCAGTGAGAGATACTTGAGCACAAACCCTTCTCACACACTCTTAGGAAAGCACAATATTACTGACAGCTTACCCAGTCAGAAAGAATTGCTGAACACCTGGAAAATATGTTTTAATATGAAAAGAGAAAAAGCCATTAAAAGTGAAAGTTGACATGTATGTCTAATTGTCACGGGAAAGGTGAAGTCCCTTGGATGACTTTGGTTCTAAATGTAGCTCTAAAAGTGTTCTGGACCAGGGCCATGGAATGATTTGTTCCTTAGAACAAACTAAAATAGACACAATTATGCAGAAGTGTATTTTCTTGACACCAATGGTGTTCTGCTCCTTCAAAGACATGAGGTAAGTCTTACTGATATAATGATGTTGAAATAATCAACCATTGCTTGCCAGAGTTAGGGAATAGAGACATTTATAGCTTGGTTGGTTTTAGGGGGAATTTTTGTATTTGGAATAAAATCAGATGTGAACCTAAAACCTTGTGCTTTCTGGTATGATGAGAGCTTTTAATCTAACATCTCTATTTTGGCTGGAATGTGCACTTTGTCCAGCTGGCCGAGGATTTAGGCAGGGGATTCCATTTGTGTATATCAGCACTTCCATATAAAAGCCATCAACTTTTCCATCAGATCTTTCAGCCAAACCTTGTGCTCAATGGCTGCTGTCCATGTTCTGTTTCAAATTTAGTGCTGACTCTAGAAGGGCATAAAATACTTCTGAAGACAATGAGAAATGTACCCCTTTATTTCCCTAAGGTATATGCTATACATAGCTCCAGCTGAAACTAGTTTTATAAGGAGAGAGAAACAAAAGTTAAACTTCAAGTGCAAAAATTTCTCTTTTTTTTCCCAATTATTTTTTTAAGAATTGATTTCCTGCCTTTTAGTAGCTGCCCTCCATATATTTATATATTGGGGCCATTGTGTTTTTAATGGAATAGCTCATGAAAGAAAAAAGCAGCATCAGGTCCAGAGTGTTCTGCATTATCCTGTAATTAGCCTCACCCTAGAAAACAACCATTTGGAAGAATTTTGCATAGAGCAAATGAAATAAAATAAGAATAGTCAAATTCATCTTTAGGGACAGTCTCCATGCATAAAATTGCAGCTCTTTTCTCTCAGCCCTTAGATCTGAGAATTTTCTGTAGTAGCCCAGTGTCATCTTTGGTTCATGACTGACCCCAGCTCAGCTGCTAATGAGTAGAGTTTTTTTTTTTTTTTTTTCTTTTTCTGTTCATATAAAAGGTGAGCAGCCAGTTTGCCTTCCAGGTCCCCTCCTTTTCTCCCTTTTGTTCTTACTAATTCCTTTTAACCAAACTGTTACATTTCCAATTCACTGCCAGTCCTTACTTGTTTCTCTTGTGTGCTTTGTACATTTTTAATCCCACACAACGTGCCAAGAAGGTTCGTGCTCTCAAATTCCACTTACAGATCTTCCTGCTTCCATGGATTGGAGAGCACAGCTGTGAGCAGCACAGGGATGATGGGTTTTAATGCCTGCTCTTGTTCTGGGTTCATGAAACAGTGGTGGGCACTGGGTTCAGTGAGTGAGGAATTGTTTTGTTGGTCCCCCTTCTTGTGTCCCAGTCCCCTCAAGTCTGAGGGAAACAGCACCTGAGGTGGAAGGGATGGGAGCTAAGGAATGCCAGTAACATGGAATGTGTTCTCTTTCTCCTCACCTGAATTAGGGACTCACAAGAGGATAATCTTGAGGGCAGAGATCTCATTTCTGTCTTACTGAACACAACACATATAGAGATATTCAGATCAAGACTGTCCTTGCTCTGGAGTTCTCAGCAGTGCTGATAAATAGAGACACAAAGGAGAATGATCAGAAATATTTCAGGCTCTGAAAATGAATATATTTCCTTGAAGGAACCCAAACAACATTATTTCTTATATCCGTTTCCTGAGAAATGAAAATTGAAAGACTTCTCCTGAAGGAATTTTTCTTCAAATACCTTGGAATTCTAAATGCTTTGGGGCTTATTTGAAAGTACCTTTTTTGCATATCACTTATAGGTTTGTATTTAATAATTTGTCAGGACTAATGAGAGAGTATTTCTTTCCATCAGGCTCTAATCTGACTATGTTTCTTTTGTCTATTTATTCTCCCACTGTTGGTGAGTTCATGATAAATCAAATCAGAAGGCAGAATCAAATCAGGTGCTGGCTAGTCAAAATTGGGTTTTTGCCTTACAGTTTTGAGAATCTCTTTTAAACTTTGTAATCAGCATTTATCCAGAAAATTTGGCCAGGACAATGTTTGGCATTGTTTTTCACCTCAATATTTCACATGAGCAATTGTTTTACCAAGAAAGGTATTAAGACCATGTTAACTTGTTTTTCTAGTTTGGGTTTGGATTTTTACCTGTCTCATGAACGCTTCAGTGGACTGTTAGAACAGCCTGGCATTGCTTCAGCACCAGATACTTTTTGGATGTTATTTTCTTACCAAATTTTTTTTTTCTTATTTACTACTTGATTCTTCTGTTTTGTAAATCTCTGCTACTTTTCCTTGGTAGGATTTTATTGCTGATTTTCTACACTACTGTAATTTTAGAGGTCAGATAGCTTTGTTTCTTCTCCACCCAATATTTTTATTCAACCAACTTCATATTAACAGAGTCTTTATTTGCAAGAACTTCTAGTTTTATTCAATCTGGTGTGCAAAGCATTCTCGTGAACACCAATTATTCCAAGATCAGGCCTCCATGTTAACATCCTGCCTTCCTTAATACCATGTGAGAAGAAAGGAGACAGCAAAGGATGTAATTCCAGGGAGCTCAAAGAGGATGTGGCATGATCTGAATTAGCTGATCACTTCTAGGGTAAACCAACCTAAACCCTGGAAGTCCCAACATATCCAGTCTGCTTCCCCTTTATTGCTACATTTATCTCAGAAACTACCAATGATTCCTTGGCACAATCCCGGCTAAAGAATTGACTTTGCTGAGAGCTCTTTCCCTCTGCTTTCACTTGAGTTTCCCCTTAATTACCAGGCAGTGTTGGAGCACTTTTGAGGCTGTCATCACTCATATGTCTTTGAAGCCTCCCAGATAAGGACCGTGTACCACGCTGTGTCCCTGATCTGTAAATACAGCACAAAATAAAAGTTTAACACTCAAAGAATGAAAGGAGGATTACAAGTTTTGTATGGGAGATGGCAAACTAAGTATAGCAGCAACCTTCCTCAGGACACTGCAGTCATTAAGGCAGCCACTAAAAATAGCTTTTAAAAAGACCTGAGCTTTTCGCAGTGAGGGAGGGATGTCTCTTTTCAAAGGAAGAAAATCCCAGTGTGTTGAATTAATTTCTCGCTCATGCTGAGCGTGGGAGACCTGCACAAGGTAAGCAGGAGGAGGAATAAAATGTTTGAAAACATGTGGAGCCTGAAACTGGTTCATGCAACAGTAAAGGATTCTTCCAGAGTTCTTCAGGGTGAGGGGCTATCAGAGGCTCTGATGGGTTGTGGCTGGAAGCAGGTAGAGCAGGAACACATAACCACTGAGCTGCACTTTGTCCAGGTTCTGCAGTCTTGGATTAAGTTGACAGCACCTCCAGAACTGAAGCCTTTGGAAAATTTGGCAGCTGTTCTACTAATTCCTTTATCTGGGAGTTAAAAGCCCTTCTTGAGGGAAACTGTAATTAATAGTGCCTTGGCATCCAAAAGCATGGGCAGGATTTAGGATTTACTGTGTCAGACAGGATGTGTCGCACCAGTTTATCTGCACTGAAGTAGGACAATGTCAAATACCTGTTAGTTATTTATATATTTAACGTATCCTCTTATGGATGCTTCGTATATACAGCTTTAGTCTCCACCTAACTAAAGAGAGGGGATGGCTTTCTTGGGCACTTTTTTTCCTGTTAAAAATGATGAAAATAGAGCAACATGAGTGTGTCCTGGTAACTGGTAGGCAAACTTGGAAAAGAAAATGAGAATCAGAATGAGCTAATGGAAAAAACTTCAATTTTTAGTTAGCTTTTAATTTTAATATTTCTTGGTAGATTTTTAATGGTCTAGAAAAGAGAGAAAAGCCATTAAATCAATCAAGGATATATAAATTAATCAGCAAATAGAAGTCTACCAGATCAACTAATTATTCTAAAAATATATGTTATGTGGTAAACACTGTTAAATGAACAGATATTTCTGGTTTAATTGCAGTGCAGTTATTTCAGCATCCAGCACACCACTAATTTGGGGACATGAATAACTTCAACATAACAAAGTGCATTGCAATATTCTTCAGCTGCCCCCGTTTCCATCCAGTCCATGTTTTGTAGCCAAAGGAGTGACCTTGTTGCCAGGGGAATTCGTGGGAGAGGGAGAAAACAGTGAGAGCCATAGATCATTTACTCTGATTCTAAGCCTGCTCAAATCAAAGGATTTTCCTCTTTACCTCAGTGAACTCAGGAGCCACAAGGATTTTAAGAATCCTGCTGATATTTTTGAGGTCATGTGATGTTTTCAGTCTCATTTTCTATGAAAAGGTGTTTCTGAATCTGAGCTCTCTGTAGCTGCATCTGCATGTTTCCATCAGACTACTGAGTCATGCAGATCTGGGAGGCAATCTGTTGATAAAAATCAGGTGTTTCCTTTAACAGGATGCACATGGAAACCTTAATATCGACAGACATGTAAAGGCAAAATAAGCTCCCAAAGAATGAAAAAAAAAATATCCCTTAAAGTTAATTTAGGATTACACATTTCATGAAATAGAACAAAGTCATAACAGCAAGTGTTCTAAAATGGCTTTGGTTCTAGTTAAATATACATGATGTGGTTCTGTGGAGATGCCACCAAGCTGAGACAGATTCACATCTCTGCCGCTTGGGGAGCAGAGCACAAGTCTGAGAACTGGGTCAGTGTCTGGAGCTGATGGGATGCGACTGCAGCAGATGCTGGGCTGCCAAGGTGCCACGGACACAGCCCTGCCACGGAGGGCTCTGCTCTCTGCTCTCTGCTCTCTGCTCCAAGGGCAGCTCTCCAAAGCATTCGTAATCAGGGGAACTTCTTCGTTTTAGTGTTCTCTAAAGTGCGGAGAATGGGGAGAAGTTGTGGGGAGCTGATTCAGCTGACAAACAGCTACAGGAGGAAGAAATTACTCTTCCTGGCAGGCTCTGCCCGACTCCTCTAGTCCTTTAGGATCCCTATTGCACATTCCTAAACTCCCTTCTGGATAGAAATCTTCAGTACAGCTTACCTTGGCTCTCCAATGCATGAACTGTGGTCTTCTCTCATCACTCATTAGTTAAAATAAATTGCTTGAAAAATAAAAATGTGTACAGATACAGTTTACTTCCGAATTATTTAAATTAGCAACTTCTAAGGGCTAGGATTATGGTAAAGTTGATGTTTATTTAGGAAATTATATTATTAGGAAATGTAAGTCACTGTGAGCAAAGTCAGAAAACAAGATCCCAATCTTGCAGTATATATCCTTGGACCCACAAAAGGAGGGAAGAAAAACCCTCAATTTTTATTTCTGAAAAAAAAAAAAATTCTCTAGTCCAGTATATGTCAAAGTTATTCTAATTTACCACTGAGGACACTTAGAGGCAGTGATTCCATGCAGTAATGCATCCCTGTTCTTCATGCTTACTGATCAGGTTTCTTTGTTTCAGCCACTTCTTTTGGTGAATAAAAGGTTTCTTAGCATACAAAGTTTGAGAATTTGCTTCTAGATCCCAGTACTAACATTAGTGTGCTTGTCTGAAGTATGGAGTATCACCATTGCATTTCTTTAATTTCCAGAAACTGCATTTGGAACTAGTGCAGTTGGGATGTTTTGGTCCACATCCTCACCTACTCTTGGTTAATTTTCCGGCTAGGGAGCATTTGGACACTGCCCAGGCACAGGATGGGATTGCTGGGGTGTCTGTGCAGGGCCAGGAGCTGGAGTGTATGATGCTGGGTCCCTTCCAGCTCAGAATATTCCAAGAGTACTTTGCTAACACCCAAGGAGGATGTAGCTTTTCAATTCTGGCAGCAGCATCCTGAGAATGATGTCACTGGGCTTGTCTGAAGGGTTCTGAGAGTGCAGAACAGTCAGACAACAATGGTTTGTTTATTGAGCAAGAGTGAACCTCACCCAAGCAGTCCTTGGAGAAGGCGCAGTAGAAGCAGAATTTCAAGAGCTAAAAATTAAATGTGTTAAAAGTTGTATTCAAAAAGCGTATTTTGATAACATGCAAAAGGGGAAGGAAAAAAAGGCAGATGTGTGAAATTTCTTTTTTTCTCAAGGGTGGGGCTGTGTGTGTGCAGGGATACAGCATTTCCAGATGAGATAATTATTTTCTTTTTCCTTTCTTGCAGTTAACACTTTGCCTAAATTCATATTTAAGAAGGAGTTCTTCTGTCCACTTGGTGATAAATAGCAGGTTGTTCAACACACACAGCAACTTTGCCTTAATGAAAACAAACGTTAACGGAAATAGGGAAATCTCTCGACTGCAGCAAATGTGCTCCTTCCTAATCAGTCTCCCTTGTCTGTAAAATACACCCACATATTAGAAAAAGCTCATAAAATGAGAGCTGGAAGACATCAATAATAATGTATTTTAGCTGCAGAATTCAGTGCAGAGTGAGTGTCATGCACAGTTGTTATCTGAGACCATTAAGGCCAGCCACAATCTGTGCTGATGCCAGAGCAATCAGACCGCTGTATTTCACCAGGACCACTTATGAAATCTGTCATATTACTCAGCTGCTGCAAAGATGCCTCAGGTTTTCCCCCTGCAGAACAAACTCTTGATGTGTAGGGCTTTTAAGCTGTTTTTTGATGTCTCGATTCTCCAGGATGGTTCATAACACATAACAAGAGCAATGCATGTAATGGTCAAAGTGGAAATGGATAGGTATTAAGCAGCTCTCTGAATTGCTTGCAGGATGAATCCAAAGCACAGTGGCTTGTAGGGATATTCTCTTCACAGCACCTGCTTAGTGTTTTCATTTGCAGTTCTTGAAGACGGTGCCAGAGATAAGTGGCAATGAGCTACTCACAGATAAGAAATAATAATAATAAAATTGAAATAAGAATTATGTAAGGCACAAATGGCACAGTACTTCAGCTTTTGTGCTTTGGTGCTGGAAGGTGACTTTTCCCACTCTAATCCACTTGGAGTTGATATCATTATGGCTTCTGCAAGTTAGGGGCAGAAATACCCTTTTGGAAACAAAGATTAAGTTCACTCACACACATCTCAGCACTGACAAGGGGGTTTAAGATGGAAATTCATGTCAGATGCCCAACAAAGAGTTAAGAAACTGAGTCTTTCTGGATATTATGAAATTAAACCATCTGCTCTGTTGAGAAGTCCATGCAAGATCCTTTGCTATCTGAAGCCAGCATCTGTTGGAAGCATGCTGTATGTATAGAGTGAAATCCAGGGGTTAGGAGAACTGTAGCTGCTCTTTCAGCCCTTAGATCTATAACATTTGCTGAGATACCATGTGGATTATGGAGTGGAGAAGGGTCTCTCTCCTACACACTTGCCTGGGCTTTGGAACAGAGAGAAGTAAATTTCACTCAGAGCGAAAGGATTGAATAAATCCTGCCTTGATGAATCCTTGCCTAAAACAGGCCCTAAGTCTGTTCCCTCAAATCATCCTTCCTAACATTCAGCATTTCTTGTCCTCCATGGTGGGAAAGGTCATTTGTGTCTTGTGGCACTCCCTTTCTTTCCCCTTCTGTTTGTGATCACGCTGCTCCTCCCTGGCTCCCAGCCTCACGTTTGTCCCTGTTTTTTCCCTGGGACGTGGGGATCTGGGGGAGAGGCACCATCTGGAAGTGCCAGCGGGTTGCTTTCCCTCCTAGCACGTCTCGCTGCAGCTTCTGCTGCTCGAGGTTTCCAGATGACAAGTGCCTCCCAAACTGAGCCCTTCTGTTCCCAAGCCATAAGGAAAGAGGAAATCCTGCCCAGGTCCTGCACTTCCTTCTGGCAGCAATTTTGGGAAGTAGAACAGCTCCATACTGAGGAATTCTGACTCCTACTTGAGCGATGATGAAAGGAGATCCCCTTCTGTTTAGCTTTTGGTGGGAAATGAGTATGGACTATCCTTGTCCAGGGAAAGAGGAGGAAAAGAGCTTTGGATCTCTTTCTGAACTGAGTTTCTTGGAGGAAACAAAATCATCAATTTTTATTCCTGACAAAATAAAATCTCTAGTGCAGTGATAATTATTACTAATCTGTTCTTAATCTGATCTATATTGCTTTTGTATTTTTCTGAGGAAAAATTCAGTTGAACTTACCTCTAACATGGACCAATCACTCGGGCT